>VMDO01027953.1:0-24573 GCA_007922755.1 Pedetes capensis
CTGAAACTGAAAACACAATACTGGAATTTTTCAGCTGCACTGGATGAGTTCAGTATTAATATAAAAACGATAGGTGTCAGCAAACTTGAAGATAAATCAGTAGTGATTACCCCATCAGAAGAATAGATGATAAAATGATTACAAATATGAACAGTCTCAAAGACTTATGGAACAGTATTAAAAGGTCTTAAATACATAAAATTGAAGCTTGAAAGGAGAGATAGAAGGTGAAGAAATAGTATTTAAAGAAATAATGATGGAAATCCATAAATGACATATTGAAAAGACTCAGCTTACCCCAGACAGGATAAATATAAAGAAAATATACTTAGGTATATAGTAGGCAAGCTGCAGAAAAATCAAAGAAAATATTAAAAGCAGCTGGAAAAACAACACATTACATATCACACACAGAGAAAAGTTCAAATGGCTTCTGGTTTCTCATCAGAAAACAAAGAGGCCAGAAGAGAATGAAACACCCTTTTCAAATGCTGGGGGGAGAAAAACTGCCAATTCACAATTCTATTGTTGTTGTTAGGTGCCGTGGCATTGGGTCTGACTCATAGAGACCCTATGTGCAACAGAAGGAAACACTCTTTGACACTGTGCCATGCCTGGCGCTATGTCAGTGATTCTCTGCTATTCATAGGGTTTTCAATGGCTGATTATTTCAGGCTTGCTTCAGGAGTGGGCTTCCATGCCCTTCTCCTATTTTTATGGTGCTGGGGATCAAACCCAGGGCCTTAGGGAGCATAGAGCAGCACTCTACCAACTGAGCCAAACCCTGGACCCACAATTCTATAGCAAGCAAAAATATCCTTCAGGAATAAAGAAGAAATAAAGACATTTTCACATAAAAGAAAATTCATCATTAGCCGGTCATGGTGACACACTACTGTAATCCCAGCACTAAGGAGGCTGAGACAGGAGGATGTACATGGGTCCGAAGCTAGCCTTGTCTACATAGCAAGTTTCAGGACAGCCTGGACTACACAGTGAGACCCTGTCTCAAAACAAAAACCGATAAAATACTTAGGAATAAATTTATCAAAGGGCAGCCAGGCATGGTGATGCAGCCTGTATTCCTAGCACTCAGGAGTCTGAGGCAGGAGAATTGGAAGCTCAAGGCCAACCTATGCTGCATAGAGAGTTCCAAACCAGCCTAAGCTACATAGGGGAACTGTCTCAAACACAACAACAACAAAAAAAAAAAAAAAAAAAAAAAAAAAAAAAAAAAAAAAAAAAAAAAAAAAAACAAGAGCTTGGGACGTAGCTCACAAAAGGCCCTGTGTTTGATCCCCAGCACTGCCCCACCAAAAGAAAATCTTATCAAAAGACATACACCACCTCTCCACTGAAAACTATAAAACACTTCGAAGAGAAATTTGAATAGATATAAAATAATTTTTCTTGGATTAAAATACACAACATTGCTAAGAAATAAATTCTCCCAAAATTGATCAACAGCTTCAATCTCAATCATTATCTCATTAACTTTTTTGCACAAATTGTTAAACAAATATAAAACTTCAGATGGACGAGACGGGCCTGGTGGCACATGCCTGTAATCCCAACGGCTCGGGAGGCAGAGGCAGGAGGATCGTAAGTTCAAGACCAGAGGCAATCTGCATAATTTAGCGAGACCCTGTCTCAAAAACTTAAAAAATGGCTGGGGGGGTGTGCAGCTCAGTTGTCCAGCACTTGCAAAGCATGCAAGTGCAAGGCCCTGGGTTCAACCCCCAGTGCCACAAAAAAAAAAAAAAAAAAAGACACCACTGAGAAAATGAATAGGCAAGTTCCAGAGAAAAACTAGAAGCCAATTTAAAAGTGGATGAAAAATTTTGACAGATACTTCAACAAAGAACATATATGAATGGTCAATATAAAAATGAAAAATTATATCATTAGCCACTTCAGAAAACAATATGAGAGTTTTTGTAGATGTAAACACATAATGTATTAGGGGGTCATTCCATTTTTAAGTATATGTTCAAGATAAATGAAAACATATGTCCATACAAAGACTTTTACACAAATGTTCAATAGCAGCATTACTCATAATATCCCCAAACTGGAAACAACCCAAATGTTCATCAACAGGAGAATAGACAAACAATTTGTGGTATATCTACTGTGTGGAATATTATTCTGTGATAAAAGGGGCCAAACTATAGAAGCAAAAGATAAATATTGAAAAAAACCCAATCATTGGACATGAAAGAAACCTTATCAAGGAGAATGCACATTATATGATTCCATTTGTATAAAGTCCTAGGATAGGAAAAAACTGTGGTAGAAAAATATCAGAACACAGTGGTTCCCAGAAGTAGTTGTTTCAGGGATTGATTGGGGATGAACATGAGGGGGCTATCAGAGGTGATATTAATATTGTATATCTTGATGGGATTTGGAGTTGTACAGATGGTATGCATTTGGTAAAATTCATAGAATGTATAGGATTTGTGCATTTTCCCATATGTAAATCTTATAATTTTTTAAATGTAAAATAAATCTGCTCCCTCAGATGGTTTTGAGCAGTGTTAGTATTCTATGACCCCTCAAAGGCTGAGGCAGAATAATAATGCTAGAAAGGGTGCAGACATTTTTTATGAGGTATAGTGATATCTTGATACATGTATAATAAATCAGGGTAATTATCATATCCATAATGACAAACACTTATCATTTCTTTGTGTTAAATAATCTGGGCCCAGATTTTAAAGGAGCAAAACATAGATCTGAATTCTAGCTTAACCATTAGGCTGTGTATCCTTGGGCAAATTACTTGACTTCTCTGTTTCCTGATCTGTTCAAAAAGACTAAGTAGCCCAAATGCCCAAATATAAGTGCTATCTAAGTGGTAACCGATAATAAACTGACATTCGAGATAATTTCAGGTCACGGACCAAATGCGGCATTATTACATATCTTACAGACACCAGTCCGACAAAGATGTTAGCCTACCATGGGTTATATATGCATCTTCCTTGGGATATTTGTATCTTCATAAAGTCCCCTGAAAACTAAAACCTTCCAATAGTGTCCTTTCTCCCTCCTGTGAAGTCTATAAACAAAGACTTCGCACAGTGATTGGCTGACTGGTTCTCAAATTCCTCCGCTGCACTCACCTCAGGAGCTGTGACTTCTTCATGGGAGCGAATGCTGAAGGCCATACCTTCAAACCTGTGGTCCACCTGGAGCACGGCCATAGCCAGCCTGGCCACAGAGAGATTTGCTGTCCTCGCATCAAACTCCATCTTATGACCCACACGCTCAATTATCCTCAGAATTCTGCAAGGAAGCACAGGTGAAGAAGTCTTGCTTTGTGAAGGTAAAACCCATTCTCCTTGCAATATTTCCTTACAGCAAGACTTCACTTTGTGCTTTAATCACCATCATGATATTTTTAAGGAATGATCAGGTAAGAGCACTGGTTTTGGAAGCAGGCAGACAGGTCTATGGGTTAGCTCTTCTGATTTCTAATCACGCAAGAAAACAAAATAGCCTCCCCGAACTTCAGTTTTCTTGCGTGAAAAGTCTGAGGTAGTACAGAACGCATCTCAAGAGAACATTCTGAAAATTAAATGAAATTTTTTTTTTTTTTTTTTGTAAATCAGCTTCTTCAGGGCCTCCTATGCTTTATAAGGGGTTTGGATTTTGCCTGAGGCAAAAGGATGCTGAGTACCGGCCAGAGGCAGCCTGCAATTTAAAAGTGTATCATACTAGTCGGGCGTGGTGGTGCACGCCTGTAATCTCAGCGGCTCGGGAGGCGAAGCAGGAGGATCGCAAGTTCGAGACCAGAGGCAGTCTGTGTAATTTAATGAGACCCTATCTCAAAAAGTAAAAAAAATGGGCTGGGGGTGCAGCTCAGTGGTCCAGCACTTGCAAAGCATGCAGGTACGAGGCCCTGGGTTCAACCTCCAGGACCGAAAAGAAAAAAAAAGTGTATCATACTATACCTCATAAACATGTATAATTTTCTCTACATGTAAATCAAATTTTTAATTGTTTTAGTTTTTTTTTTGTGGTACTGGGGTTGATCCAAGGGCCTCATGCTTGCATGTTTTGCAAGGGCTGTACCACTGAGCTGCATTCCCAGCCCCCCACCCTTTTTTTTGACTTTCAGACAGGGTCTCACTAAATTACGCAGACTGTCTCTGGTCTTGAACTTGCTATCCTCCTGCCTCTGCCTCCTGAGTTGCTGGGATTACAGATGCACACCACTGCTCCCAGCTGTTTTCATTTTTTAAAGATGTTCAAGGAGATGGAAGTGTCAACAATCCTGGTTTGAGAATTGTTGTTGTTGTTGTTGTTGTTAGGTGCCGTCGAGTTGGTATCTGACTCATAGTGACCCTCATAGGGTTTTCAATGGCTGACTGTTTCGGGATTGCCTTGGGAGTGGATTGCCACGTCCTTCTCCCATTTTTGCGGTGCTGGGAATTGAACTTGGGACCTCAGAGACTGCAGCACAGCGCTCTACCAACTGAGCTAAATCCCAGCCCAGGTTTGATAATTACACATTGCATATACGAGCTGAATTACCACTCTGTATCCCATAAAATGTATAATCAAAATACTTAATACAAAAGAGAAAGAAAGATGAAGGAAAGAAAGAAAGAAAGAAAGAAAGAAAGAAAGAAAGAAAGAAAGAAAGAGAGAAAGAGAGAAAGAGAGAAAGACTCCCTCCATGGGAAAAATTTATAAAATAATTTATTTTACCAACGTATTAGTACTTACTCATTGCTTACTTGATGCAGTTTGGAGGCTGAATTGTCTTGCTTTTCTGCAACAGCATTGATTATTTGTAATATAATCTGAGTTAGATTCATACTTATCTCATCACATTTTGAAATATCAGCTACTTTAGAAACAACAATCCTTGTCTCTTCTTCATTGAGAGGTGGAGATTCATTTACCAAATTTAAAATGTGCTTCACAACATCATCAGCATTCTCTAGGGAAACAAAGTGGAAATGTATAACCTGCATTTCTGTACTTAGTTTGGGGTCATCCTGGTTTGCCTCCTTCCCTTTAAAAGTAAAGGCACCGTGAGTTTGTGGACAGCCTGGGCTACACAACTCTAGGCCAGCCAGTAGTACAAAGAGAGACCCTGTCTCAAAAAGAAAAAAAAACAAGAAAGAAAGAAAGAGAGAGAAAGAAAAAAAGAAGAAAGAAAGAAAGAAAGAAAGAAAGAAAGAAAGAAAGAGGAAGGAAGAAAGAAAATGAAATGGAAACACACCAAGGTAACAAAGTTTATACAAGAAAAAGTTTACAGAAAGAAGGAAATTGAGGAAGGACCTCAATTTCTAAAATAGATATAGTTCCAGAAAGTAGCACATAAGTCATTTTTATTCATTAAACTCTTTAAAAATGCACCAGGGAAATCTTTTTGTCACTGAAGAATTATCTTGAAATTTAATTCTAATTAAGACTTCTGAGTGTTGGATTGAGTTAAGTAGATCCCACCTATATTCAAATATCAGCAAACATTCAGTCTAAGTTTTCATAATCAAAGGCAATGATTATAATTTCCTGTCAAGAACAATCAACCTACTGGATAAAAGCAAATATGAACTACATAATAAAATGCAATTAATTTAGATTTTCTAGAGAAGAACAAAAGATATTAACTCACCCACTTTTTCTCTTCACTTTTTATTATGGAAATGTTCAAGCATGCACAAAAGGCGAAAGAATAGTATAATGAATCTCCATGTACCTCATGAATCACCCAACAAGTATTAATGAAAAGCTAACATTATTCTATCTACTCTCTCATCCATCTTTACCCCAATCCCAGATTATTTTAAAGCAAACCCCAGACATCGTATTGTTTCATCAATAAATACTTTAGTATACATGTTTAAAATAAAGAATTTTAATTTGTCTTAACAGCAGTCCTCATTAAATTAAAAGACAAAAAATAGCAATATTCACAAACATCAAATATCTAGTCAGTGCTCAGATGTTCTTAAATTGTCTCATACATTTTTAATGATTATTTTGTTTGAATCATCACTCATTCTTAAAGTTAAGAGTATTGTTAAACAAATGCAATGTATATTTGATTTTACTTCAGTATAACCTATATAAAACTGAGCTTCCTTGTAGTGTCTTGGTCACTTAAAGCACTCACATTCAAGTCCAGAAGCAAAATATAAAGGAAAATGATAGAAAAATACAATCTGCTAAGACAAATTCCAGAGAAAGGTTAAATTCATGATATATTTCACTCAGGTTATATTACAAATAGCCTGTAGCCATAGCACTGTGGCATCCGATCCCATCAGATCTCAGAAGCTAAGCAGGGTCAGGCCTGGTTAGTACTTGGATGGGAGACCGCCTGGGAATACCAGGTGCTGTAGGCTTGGGAGACGGACCCGGCAACCCACTCCCAAAAAACAATCTGCCACTGAAAACTCTATGAACAGCAGAGAAGCACTGACAATAGTTTTCCCCTGTTGTATGTAGGGTCACTATGAGTTGGATACCTACTCGATGGCACCTAACAACATATTACAAATAACCAACTGTGTTTGGGAAAACAAAATATTTTAGCATAAACTTCTCTTTCTTCCTCCTTTCTTCTCTCCCTTTTCTTTCCTCTCTTTCAATGTCCTCCACAGTTTTTAGCATCTTCCCTAGATCTTTCTCCTACATCAAGCTCCCCACATTATCCCCAGCACCACCTCCTCAGGCTATTTTTTACTTTGTCCCCTTTCCTCCTCATTTTCTTACTTTCTTCTATTTTTTCCTACACACAACTCTGTCCTCATCAATGGAAATTAAACAATCTTAATCGAGGTCCTCCACCCTCCTCTCGTCAGCCATTACTCCAATCTGCCCAACAGTGTCTCACATAGAAACTGAGTTGGCAAAGATAGGGTTCTCCCAGAGGAGATGGGAAAGAGGGAGGAGATTGACTAACTTTATAATTAATATTTTGTCCCTGTTAATATCTATCCTCTGGTCAGTTAAAGAAACTGAGATGAGAACAAGACTATAGATGGAATAAAAAGGTAGTGAACTCCTTCCCAGATCTTTCTACTGTTCTTACTAAATTGTTTGAGATTTGTTGAAAATGGAATAACCAGAGCTGCCTAGTCATGATTATCTGGGCTTCAGTGGTGCAACTACACTTCATGCAGTCCCTGCTGTGGCAGAATGAAAGTAAACAACAAGCCAATGGGAGACTGACTGTACTATGGAAAGTAATTACAGACTTTTCATCTGGAGTTATATAGTTTTTAAGGGAAATTCAGGATAAATTATCCTCATTGTGTAATTCTAGGTCCCCAAGCAAAAGCAATAAAAGGAATCTTCCTTTATTAGTTGCAGAATAAATAGATCCTCATTGCTTGAAATATTGTTACAAATAATCAGCCAATAACTGCAACAATCAAAACCATAATAATATCTGTTATTTACTGAGCAATTTCTATGAGTCAATGTTCCATTTCTCTATTGCTTCATAACAAATGACTCCAAAATGTAATGGCATAAAACAATAACTAGTCATAGTTCTCTGTGTTAAGTAAGCTCAACTAAGCACTTCTTATTACTTGCGATCTTTCCTGTAGTTGCACTCAGATGGCAGCTGGGGCTGGGCACATCTGAATGACAGACTGGGCTAGAAGTTCAAAATGGAGCACTAACCTACTTGGCTGTTGATTCTGACCATGTACTAGCCCATCAGTGCCGTGGACTATACTCCCTACACATGGCCTTTCTGGGTAGCTTAGGCTAGTATACCCAGTGGTATACTAGATCCAGCATGTGATGTATTAGAGCCAGCTTGTACCAGCTTATGAGAACCAATTGGATATTTGGGGAAATTTTTGTGAGCTAGTTATTAAACACAGCCATCATTAAAAATGAAATTATATAAACTGACAGTTAAATAGATTATATTAAATACAATAGTGATTCTGAAAACTCATCACTTCTTATTTTACTGTTTTACTAATATGTGTTTTGTGATTATTTATATTCATTGTCTCTGTGTGTACATCCCTTATGAACTTCGTAGATCAGTGACTACAAGATATACTTTCATTCAGCCATCACAAGAGTAATATATCATGAAAACTGGCAAAGACTGCAAATCAGTATCTCTCTCTCTCTTTTTTTTTATTGTAGGACCAGTTGCTAAGTATGTGTTGCCATACCACAGGGCTACTTCCAGCATGTTTTCTGTATTCTGAGAGGAAGTACCCCAAATAAAAGTGTTACCAATCAGCCTTCTGGGTACTTTTGGTATGCATGGGTAGAAATTGTGGGCAGATAAGGAAAAACCTCTTCAAGTGCTTATCATTAGCAGTGTCTATATCCCTGACTGTTTTATGGCAGTGAGTGGTGACAGCAGATAGGTAGGAACAGCAGCATCAAGTGGTAGCCCTCTAGTGTAGGCTGAAAAGGTCAAGATTCCTCACTCCTATACGTATTATGGTGCTTATGTAGGTGCAAAAGGTAAGGATTCCTAATCCTACAAGTTGTACAGCTCTATATAAGCTGAAGAAGTCAGGATTCCTTGCCCCTCAACAGCAGCTAATGTTGCAATTTCTAGGCAGTCTACGTATCAAAATTCCTTCAGCTCTTGACAGTGGCCAGTGTTATAGCTCCTGGGCTGAGGGTGTCTGAGACCCTTGGTACTAAAGTCTTGACAGCTCTGGAACTTTGGAACTTCCAACAACTGGGGCCTGCAGTTTCTCTCCATTGGCTCTTTACAGCTTTTTCTCTCTCTTTTACTGTCCCTCATCTTCCTGCTCTAGTCACTCTCTTGAACTTTTCAGCTACTTCTTATTGCTTTGGCTATTGTCACCATTACTGCCACTGAGGAGCTACCCTTCTACTGCTGCTGCTGCTTCTGATGCTATCAGTCACTGGTCTGTGGCCTCAGCTTTTCTTTAGCTGTTAAGATGATAGCCACTCTGCTGTTTCTGCAGCTCTGCATGCAGTGTGTTCTGCTGTCTCTGCCACTGCCACTCTGTTGTCTCTATCATCCCTCACTATTGCTGTCACTGACATTCTGCTGTCTCCTCTGATCCTTTTTTCATGTTACTAGGTCAGCACACTCTACTAAAAGTAGATAAAAACATCACTTGAGAGAGGCCTTTTATTGGCCCCAATGCTGCAACAACAGGAGGAAGCACAGGAGGGTGTCTCCTAGCCAGCTCCCTAAATGAGTCAAACAATCTACTTATACAGCCAGAGAAGAAATGTTCGCACCAATCACAAAAAACCTCTTATGCAAATGAAGGTTTGTGTTTGCACCAATCATGGCATAGTTCCTTTTGCATCAATCATGACAGTTCCTCTGCTGAGTCAGCAGGGGAAGTGCTCCCCCTCTGGCCTGGGTTAATCACAGGGTCATACAGAGTTCACTGAGGTGTGATAGCAAAAATTTTGGTACAAACTATTGAAACAGTTGTGACTGGGGCTGCAGCTTCAGGAGTCATAGAAGCTATCATATAGCTTCTATGTAGCTGACACCAGTATAAGGATGATTCGGCTGGCTGCTTAACTGAGAATTCCTTGCTCAAGGCAGGCACAAAAGTAATGGATAGTCCACAGCTACCAATTAGGGCGGCAAATTATCCCTTCCCAACATCTTTGCTTATTTACAGGAAGATAAACATCAGAAGGAGTGCCAGGGAGAGGTAGGTACCCCTGATCTATCTCAAGAATGTACCAAAAACAGGATGCTGCTGGGTGTTGTGGCACAAACCTTTAATTCCAGTGACTTGGGCAGCTGAGGCAGGAGGATCTTGAGTTCAAGGTTAGAGGCAGCCTGTGCAACTTGAGACATTTTCTCAAAATACAAAAATAAAAGGGGGGCTGGGGGCACAGCTCAGTGGTAGAGTACTTGCCTAGCATGCATGAGGCCCTGAGTTCAATCCCCTAATGCTGCAGGAAAAAAAATAGAAAGAGAAAAAGGATGCAGAAACTTCCCCTTCTCTTAGTCACATAATTCGCAGTGTCATTGTTGCCAAATTCTTAGTTGTCACAAGTCAACCCCCCAATTGACAGGAAGGAATCAGTTGATGTTTGGCATTTGGGAGACAAGATATAACAGCAAGACATTTTACAAGCATTTTCTCATTTAGTCAAGGCAACAACCCTATGTGAAGGTCACTCACATTATCCCCTGTACAGAGATTAAGAAATTAAGACATGGAGAGATTCTGACCCACTCTACCTCCAAAGCTTGAGTTCTGCAGTACCACTTTTAACTATCACATCTGTGTCTTTATTTCTTTTCTTCTTACCTTTGGGGTTTGGAATGACAGTGCTTTTCAGTCCTTCTACCTGACCTCCCCGGGATAGAACCCAGGGCTCCATGCATGCTAAGTACACACTCTCCTACTAAGCTGCACCCTAGCTACTCTTGTTCTCCCTTAATCACTCACTATCCTGCCTGTCATCATGATGGGGTTGGCACAGACAGGGGAGAATTTTGTGAAAAGTCCCAGCCAACTTCACTCGAGCCTGTTGTGTCTTCAGGATCATGTGGTCAACCAATGTTGAACACAGAAAAGAACTCAAAGAACCTGGAAATTCAGATGCATTTTCTAACTCTGTGATAGCAGGAAGAAAAATGAACAGTCAAGTGTGAGAACTGAAGAGGTTTTCTCCAATCAAGATAACTAATGCTTGTCAGCAAGATTGAAAGCTAAAGAAAATAAGGTGTTTCAGCATGAATATATGTCTTTCCTTTGCATTATACTCATTCTTCATTTAGCTCCTAACTTACAAGAATAGAAGAATTCCTCCAAAGCTAATAAACTTGATAGTTTACTTTTCAGTTATATACATTGCAATCACTGTCCAACAGTTCCCTTACTCCACAGGAACTTCTCACTGTCAGTTTTCTAAAATTTCAACCCAATGCAGTGATTTTGTTGTTTGTTATGGATGTTCATTAACTTTTTCTTCTCTAAGAGAAAATTCTGTTAGCATGTCTCAAGAAAATGTGTCACTCAGAGGGAGGGAGGTCAGCATGATGCACAACTCTCTCTATCTTTCTGCCCACTCACTACAAGCTGTAATACTCTTTTCTGCCCTGACTCATGATTTTCCTCCAAGGAACCATCAGAGCTATGCTTGATTTTCTAGTTCTTCTAGATATTCCTTGGCAAGGATCTCAAATTTGAATCTTCGCAAGAAAGTCTGAGAAGTTCACTGCCTTCAGGCCAATTCCATGGCCTTTCCACAAGGTGCTAGAGTGCCTGTGCCTCAGTTTCTGGCAATCCATTAAGGCAGATACCCAATTTATGCAGTATAGGCACATCCGACAAGTTATGTAGAAACTGAAATTCCACGAGGGAGACAGATTCAATGTCTAGTGAGGCCCCACTTCCTGGTTCATAGACACCTATCTTTTCACTATAAACTCACATGATGGAAGGGGCCTTTTTTATAAGGGGACTAATCCCATTCATAAGGGGTCCATCTTCATGTCCTAATCACCTCCCTAGGGTCCTAACTACAAGTACCATCACATTGGGATTAGGATCCGAACATATGAGTTGGGCATGGGGAGAGACCCATGCCTTCAGTCTGCAGCATACACCTCACTAAAAGATATACAGATGACAAGGAAGCACGTGAAAAGATTCAACACTGTATGTCACTAGGGAGTTGCAACTAAACCAACAATGAGACACCAATACTTGCCTATTTTAATGAACAAAAAGCAAAATATTGACCACACCAAATGCTATTGAGGATGTGGACCAACAGGAAATCTCATTCACTGTAGATGGGAATCCAAAATGGCACAGCCACTTTGGAAGAATATGTGGCACTTTCTTACAAAACTAAACATATGCTTACCATATAAGTCTGCAATCATACCCCTTGGTATTTACCAAATGAGTTGGTAATGTACCTCCATATAAAAATCTGCACATGGATGTTTATAGCAGTTTTATTCATAAATGCCAAAAATTGGGAGCAACCAAGATGTTCTTCAGTAGGTGACTGCATAAATAAACTGTGATACAGCCGGACAATGGGATATTTTTCAGAGATAAAAGGAAATGAGCTTTCAAGTTGTGAGAAGACATAGGGGAAACTTAAATGCACATTACTGAGGGCAGGAAGCCCATCTGAAAAGGTGGTATATTGTGTGATTGCAACTATATGACATTGTGGAAAAGGCAAAACTATGGAGACAGTAAAAGTTCATTGGTTGGGGGCTGGGATTTAGCTCAGTTGGTAGAGCGCCACTCTGCAGCCTGTCAGGTCCCGAGTTCGATTCCCAGCACCACAAAAATGGGAGAAGGACATGGCAATCCACTCCCGAGGGAATCCCAAAACCATCAGCCATTGAAAACCCTATAAGTGTCACTATGAGTCGGACATGACTTGATGGCATCTAGCAACAACAACAACATAGCAATTATGAACTGAATACTTTGTATAAAAAAAATCTTATAAAAAAAAAGTTCATCGGTTGCCGAAGGTCAGTGGGGAGGAAAGGATGAATCGGTGGAGCACAGAAGCTCTTTAGAGCAGTGAAATGATTATGCATGATACTATCCTGGTGGATGCATGTCACTATACATTTGGCCAAACTTACAGACTACACAACCCCAAGAGTGAACCCTAATGTAAACTATGAACTTTTGGTGACAATGGTGTGTCAGTGTAGGTTTATAAGTTATAACAAATGTACCACTCTGGTGAGGGCTAATGATGGTGAAGGAGGACTGTGCATGTATTGAGGAGCACATAGGGGAATTCTGTATTTCCTGCTCAATTTTGCTGTTAACTTAAAACTCCCTTAAACAAATAAACCTTATGAAAAATTCTAAATCTTTTAGCTAGACTGACCAAGACAAAAAAAGAGAGGATGCCAATTACTAAAATGAGTAATAAAAATGCATGCGCTAGGGAGAGGAGACATTACTACAAACTGTAACCCAAAAGATGGACAGTAACAGTATTCACAAAGATGTGTGGAAATAGGAAACTTTACACTGCCAGCAGGGTTGTAAAATAGTGCAGCTACTAGAGAAAACAGTTATACAGTTCCTCCAAAGGCTAATTATAGAGTTACCATGAGATCTAGCAATTCTACTCTTCAATATATACAAAGAAAAGAAAACATATGCACACACAAAATTTTATAACAAATGTTCATTGTTGTTAGGTGCCATCGAGTCAGTATCCACCTCATACCAATCCTACGTACAACAGATGAAACAATATTGTCAGTGCTTCTCTGCTATTCATAGGGTTTTCAATGGTGGATTGATTTTGAGAGTGGGTTGCTGGGTCCTTCTCCCAAACCTACAGTATCAGGTGTTCCCACATGGTCTCCCATTCAAGTACTAACCATCCCCAACCATGCTTAGCTTCTGAGATCTGGCAGAAATGGATGCCACACTGCTACAGCTACAGGCACAAATGTTCATAGCCAGACTATTAATAATAGTCAAAAGGTGAAAACAACCAAATGTCCACTAATCGATGAGTAAATAAGCAAAATGTTGTGTATTCATGTAATAGAATATTATCCAGCCATAAAAATGAAGTACTGACTTATGGTACAGCATGAAAAAAAAAACCTTGAAAACATTATGAGATGCCCCAAATAAGTAAAATTCATATAGAGGGAAAGTGGTTGTCAGGAGCTTAGGACAGGGAGAGATGGAGAGACTGATAATGGGGATAGGGTTTCTTTTGTTGTTGGGTTGTTGGGTGTCATCAAGTTGGAACTGACTCAGTAAGCCTGTGTATGACAGGATGCAACATAACACTGTGCCATGTGCATGATCTTTTTATGTTTGAGCCCATTGTTGGAGCCACTGCGTTTCTTCTCATTGTGAGTCCTGTTGCATTAGCAAAGAAGAGGTCCCAGGGGCTTTACTCCATTCCTGTCATTAAGATCTACTCTACTTTGAGGAGACAACTCTCTTGAATGCCTTCCAGCCTGGGGCAGGGCCCATTTTCTGGCACTATATTTGAAAGTGCTTCTCTGATATTCATAGGGCTTTCAATGGCTAATTCTTTTTAGGAGTGGGCTGCCAGGTCCTCCTCCCTAGTCTTTCTTAGTTTGGAAGCTCAGCTGAAACCTGTCCACCAGTATCTAAAATACTGGTGGCAGAGCTTTCAGAATCACAGCAGCCTGCAAGCCCCCATAACACAATAAGCTGACAGACATGTGAGGAAGGGTTTCCTTAGGGGGCAATGAAAATGTTCTAGAACTAATAATAGTAGTGCAACATAGTTAATAGACTGAAAATCCACCGAAAGAACAACCTACTGAATTGTATTCATTAAATGAGTGCTATGTGAATATATCCATTTAAAAGTTTTTAAACGCCGGGTGTAGTGGCACATGCCTGTAATCCCAGCGACTCAGAAGGCAGAGGCAGAAGGATCTCCAAGTTCGAGACCAGAGGCAGTCTGTATAATTTAGCGAGACCCTGTCTCAAAAACTAAAAACAAAATGGGCTAAGGGTGCAGCTCAGTGGTACAACACTCGCAAAGCATGCAAGTGCGAGGCCCTGGGTTCAACCCCCAGCACTGCAAAAAAAAAAAAAAAGTTTTTAAACTACATTGAGATATCAAATCACCAAAGATTCAAAAGTATGATAACATAGTGTATTTATTGATGAAGCTGTCTTGAAATAGTTTCATTCTTGCAGGTGTGAGTATAAGTTAGCATAACTATTACAGAGAGCATTTTAACACCCTCCAAAGTATGATGGACCTGGAAATTCCACTTTTGGGAATCTATCTTCAGCTGTACCGTACTTCTACTAATTGAGGCATTTCTGCAATATCCATTACACCAATGTTTTCTAAACTTATTCTTCCACTTGCAAAGTCTGGAAGTGCCTGTTTCAGAACACATTCATCAACACAGTATGTTACTGGACTTTTGGATCTTTGGTGATTTGATTAGTAAAAATTGATATTTCAATGCAGTTTAAAGGAATACATTTTATGTTGAATTCCTTTTACCTGATCATATGGAATATAACAAAGTCCAAAACTAAAATGAAAGCTAACATGATCTACAAATGAACTTTTAAAAGAAATGCAAGCTGTATTGTGTAAATATAGATGAGGCTTTGCTGGCTCACTGGCTACTCACAGGGGTACCTGTCTATGGCCTGGGGCTTGGAGACTCCTACTGTAAGAATAGATTGGAATGCTTGGAATCTCTCTCTTTCTCTGCCTCTCTTATCCATACGAACATACACACACACACACACACACACACACACACACACACACAGAAAGAGAGAGAGAGAGAGAGATAGAAATTTTGAAATAAGAATGTATTCTGTAAAAGAAGAAATAATTTAGCTTTCTTTTTTGTCTTTTTATTTGCTTATAATATGATCATCTACCTTAAATACCTCAAAGAGTCAACTAGAAAGCTACTAGAATTAATAAGGGGATGGATACAGTGGCATATTACATAATAAAATATAAATAGAGAAAACAAATGCAAGCGTCTATATCAGTGCCTCAGAGAAGGCCAAATCTGAAACATTTTATAACCCAACAAAAGAGTTTTTAAGTGTTATACATTTTTCTTATAATAAAAACCACAAATAAATAAAAGAAGTTTTATAATAATATTTTCAAGCAGAGTTCTATTAAAAAACCAAATACCCACACACAGCAAACAGTTTACATAAATAAATTGGAGAGTTGAGGGCAAGAGATGGGGAGAGGCTGATGGTATGGGCATTAAGTTACAATTAGATATGAGCAAGAAGTTCTGGGGTGCTATGGTACATTGGGATGACTGTAGATAACAGTAATATACTAGACATTTTCAAAAACTAGAAGAAAGGATCTTGAAACTTTTTACCCTGAGGAATTGATATATGGTTGGTTTCTGTTTTGTTTTGTTTTTGAGACAGTGCCATGCTATTTCGCCCAGGATGGCCTCCAACTCATGATCCTCCTGCCTCAGTATCTCAAGTGTTGGGATTACCCAAGTGTATCACCACATGAGCTCATTAAGACTTTTTAAATATTAAAATAAGATAGAAAATAATAATTAGCCATAAATTATAAACCAGAACAAAACCCCCTGATACTCTTAACTTCTCATGCTCCCCCATCATCTCCACCTCCAATAAGTACCTAATTTCCGAAATGGGATTGTTGTAAGGTACACTTTCATGAAGTGAGGTTTGCTTGTTCTCTGGTCTCAGTTCAACTAGGCATTCTGACTGAGGTCCCATGATTTCGCTGGTGTCTACAAAACAATCTTACCATCACTTATGGTAATATTAGCAAGATCCACAATCTTGTCAGGAAGCTCCTGAAGCAATTTGCATTGATGTAATCTTGGCTTTTCCCACTGCGACTTGCCAGTGTGAATGCTGATTGAACTGTAAAAGAGGGAATGGAGTAATAAAGCATCATCCAGTTTTCTCACTGAGACAAGGATAGTCTTAAAGCAAGTGGTAGAAGAACATAGGCCTTTGGCATGCCTCACCTTCACCCAGTCCACTCCCTGCCTCCTGGCCAAGATGACACAAGCAGGAAGCCAGTACTTCTTTTTAAAGTGAAGATAATTTGCTTGTGGAAGGCAAGTGGATCTAGGATCAGTATATAGGGGAATGAATGAGCTGGGGATAGGACAGAGCAACAACCAGTTCACAAGCGTGAAGATAGAAGTGAGCCATGGTGGCAAATGACTATAATCTCAGCAACTCAGGAGGATGAGGCAAGAGGCTCACAAGTTTGAGGTCAGAGGCAGAGATACATTGTTTCAAGATTTAAAAAATTAAAAAGGGTAGGGCGCAGTGGCACACACTTATAATCCTAGTATCTCGGGAGGCACAGGTAGGAGGATTGCAAGTTTGAGACCAGAGACAGTCTGCATAATTTAATGAGACCCTGTCTCAAAAGGTAAAAAAAAAATGGGCTGGGATGCAACTTAGTGGTCCAGCACTTGCAAAACATGCAAGCACAAGTCCCTGGGTTCAACCCCCAGTACTGCAAAAGAAATTATAAAAAAATTAAAAGGGACTGAGTGTACAGCTTAGTGGTGGACCCCTTGCGTACCATGGGCAAGGCCCTGGGTTCAACCTCCAGTACTGAAGAAAGAAAAGAGTCAAGGCAGAGATGCTAGCCTTCTAAGTGTGATTCTTTCCCCTCTTATCTCTATTTTTAAAAGGAAATTCCTGTTGGAATGTGGTCTCTATCTCAACATATGAATTTTCTCAAAGCATTTAATGTAGGGCCCTCTGTAGCTGACTGGTCCTCATCAACCACCCTCTCCTGTGACTCACCCAATTTACCCCTTAACTGGTATCATGGGTGCCAGACTTGGGACACTGTAGCACCTATCAAAGCACGGGTATATGTGTCATGGGTTCATATGTGACTCCAGAAGCACAATATCAGTTAAGGGTTAACCCAGTTCACGTCAGCCAAGCACTCACTGAGCACCCACTACACTGCTACTGCTGAGATGGTAAGAAGTAGCCCAGATGAACAGGGAAGGGCCTTGAGCCTCGCTGCTGAGCTTGGAATGCAGTCATTTCGGGCTCTGAATGGAACTTCTCCAAAACTCAGCACCATATGAGAAGAAAAGCTGCATAAGCAAAGCTGGACCAACCACCAACCACCAAACCAAGAGAACTTATATTCAAGGTTTGAACTGAACTGAGCCTGACAGGAAAGGACAGAGACAAAGACACACACTTCACTCCTGCCCCTGCTCCAAGCAGAGCAAGAGACACAAGGAAGTGGCCATGGAGTCCACCATGACAATTGGTCTTTTGGGCTGAGGCTTATGGTAAAGGGGAGCCTAGTGAGTGGGACTGCGAGAAAAGGAATGTACAGGATGGTATTTAGGGGCTGGACTTCATTCCTGAGGAGGAACATGACATGATGTTAGTGCAGCTTTCAGAAAATCATACTGGCAGCATGGTGAAGAGTTGAGAGGAACAGTGGAAGATTAGAAGGCGAGGAGATGGTTCTAATCTAGGCAAGAGCTAGGGAAGGGCTTGGACCAGGCAAGGCTTTGAAAAGAAGAGGCTAAAGTTAAGCTCTGACTAGCTGTCAAAGCTGTCTGCCTTGCTAACTGATTAGATGCAGGCATGGAAAGCTGGGATGCTATGGGAGATGTGGCTCACTATGTGTGCTTTTAAACCTCTGTCAAAATCTGCTGCCCCTCTGCTCTAACCCACTTAAGTTAATGGTAAAAACCATTAATGGCAAGGAGTAAGAAAAGAAGGCTGATGATTTTAAAAAGGAAAATGGTAAAGTCAACCATAGGAGAGTGACTTAGTAAATTATTATGGCCCATTAACGAGATAGCATCTGAGGCAGGTTTTTGAAATGATCATTAAGAAAATGAATGTAAATCATGGAAAATATTTGATAAACCATTGAGTGAAAGGAGAAATTGCATTACTAGTATGAGAACTGTGATTGCCACTACAGAAAACTTAAAGGCATACAGAGAAAGGCCAGGTTGGAAAAAAAAGCCATTGCAAGCTAAAAACAGCTGTGTTAAGGGAGTGGGATTATGTGTATTTTCTCTTATGTGTTTGTGAAGGTTTTCCTTACTATATTGCATATGTATGTTTAAGTCCTAAAGGGAAAGAAGAATGGAAGAAAGGAAAAGGAAGAAATGAAGGAAGGAAGGAGGGAAAGGAAAGGAAAGGAAAAGGGAAAGGAAAAGGAAAGGAAAGGGAGAAAGAAAAAAGAGAGAAGGGAGGGAGGGAAGGGAAGAAAGAGAGAGGGAGGGAGGGAAGGAGATAGAGAAAGAGAGAACAACTGGCAGTAGAGGTGGAAGGGAGGGTCATGTTCAGACAATATAGAAACAACCCCCAACTAAGCAGACCTTGCTGAATACGAACTAACATTTAGAACTTGGCTGGTACATACCAGAGTCTTGTGGCATTTCCATCCTCATTTTTTATGCACTGAGTTTGGGCTATCTCTGTAGGGTTGGTTAATAGCCACTTATATATCCCTTTGTATTTAGAGGGGGTTACATCAGCTTTGCAATTTCCCGGCTCTACAGAGAAAATATATGCACATTTTCAAGGGCAAAAGGCACTTAAAATTATCATGAACATCTATTATGACCTATCATTATTACCCTGCACATAAACATAAGCAAATAGAAGAAGAAACTGTTTCAACTAGGCCATTTAAGCCAACCTTCACTGAAAATAGCTTCAAATGGAGTCTTTTTGTTTAAATAAGCATTCAGTATAACTGCAAGTTTAGTCCTTTACATTAAAGCCCACAGTTCCCAGGAAAGTTTATTGTTTTTGTTTTTGTTTTCTTTTATGTGTATATGGATTGGGAAAAAATTCAAGCCACACAAAGGCATGTTAGAGTAAAACATCAAAACATCTAAGGGCCCCACTTGTCCTTCTTCCAGTTCAATGTGTAAACACAGGAGACTCTAGACCACCTTCTCTTCCTGGATAGTCACCTCCTTCTTCATGGACTCTGGCATGGATTTGGTTTTAAGAAACTCAGTGTACCTGCCACAACCAATATAGACAGAGGAACTCCATCTCTGATGTTGGTGCCAAGGGGCAGGTCTAACTCCAAGGAAGGCTGCTAGGCCAAGGTTTTGCTGCCAGCCATGGCCACGTTGCCTGTAGCCCTAGCCCTGTGGCATCCGGTCCCACCAGATCTCAGAAACTAAGCAGGGTTGGACCTGGTTAGTACTTGGATGGGAGACCGCCTGTGAACACCATGTGCTGTAGGCTTGGGAGACCAACCCACTCCCAAAAATCAATCCGCCACTGAAAACCCTATGAACAGCAGAGAAGCATTGGCAATAGTGTTTTGCCTATTGTACGTAGGGTCGCTATGAGCCAGATACTGACACGATGGCACCTAACAACAACAACAACATGGTCATATTAAGGGAGATGTGGTCTGGGGTAAGTCTATGTCATAAGTTCCCACTTCTTACTGAGCACCCACTGGGTGCATGACCCTGACTAAGGAAATCTTTCCCCAGGATGTTAACAGAGTGACCTAAGAAGTGGCCCCATCAGGGCTGCCCAGCCATCCCAGTCTCCTCGGGAAGCAAGGATGAAAAGTGCCTTCCTCTCACTTTCAGAATGCATTCATTAGAATCATCCTATGACCTCCACACTTCTCTGCCTTCATCCCACGCTCACCCTTGCATAATCACAGCTAGCCCTCTACTACTTAATTAGCTTGGTGCAAAGGATTGCACATTCTAATGTCTCTGTGTGTTGTGTGGGTTTAGTCAAAGTTTTTATAGCAGTCTACTGGGGAAAAGGAACAAAGCTGGCAGCAATGAGAAGGAGGTAGAGTAGCCTGGTGGCATTTCTCTTTTACCACTCAAGCATTCATAATTGGAAAAGAAAATGGCCATGAGAGAAATCTGGGACAGTTCCCAGATCACTTCCCAAGATGAAGAGGATGGCTGAATCAATCAATAAATTAGCAAGAATCTATAGGGTAACTACTCTGTGTAATAAGGTACATTCTGTTCAGGTACATTCATGCAAGACAGACAATACTCCCATTATGTGGATGGACTGGCCACAGCTAACAGCCACAGATTACCAACAGTCTCTCATAAACTTTTTGAAACTCTGTTCTTTTGTAATCTCATAATGGTAGACAGATCATCAGGGTAAGTCAGTCCTGAGGATGTGGGAGAATAATTTCTCTTCCCTCTGAACTTAGAATCCCTTACAATATATGCATTGGAAGTTTTTAAAATACGAGAAACAAATTCATACTGAAATACACCACCAAAGTAATTACCTAGCTTTTTTACTACAATGTTTTCAGATTTTACCAATAACATCAATTGATCTTGTGTGAAATTCCCATGCATGAAATTGCCATGTATTTTACTTCTGATCTTGTTGATCAATTCCATGGATGCTAAAGAGGAGATGGCCTTTACAATGACCTGACAAACACAGCTAAAAGACAGAGGAAAAAAGAAAATGTTGCAGTTATGTCAACAAAGTGTAACTTGGCCCACAGTGCTGAAATTCTATATAGTTACCTTAATCAGTAGTCTACAAATGTCAAATATTTTATAGCCATTAAGTCACAAATGTTAAGAAATGAGAGAAGATAGCATATTGAAATACTCTGATAAATTTTCTTATATCCCAAATGGACAATTCAAAATCTATGGTCAGCAACATTTATATAATGTTGAAATTCACTAGCCATGGGATTTCTCTAGGAGCTTGTAATAATTAAAAGGGAAAATGGAGTACTCAGGAGTTATTATTTCAATGAAAACCTTTTATCATTCCAGTCTCCAATTTATCCATTATTACTGCAATAAGGCAAATAGGCACATGCCCAATTAGTCTATAAAGATGTGTTCTGCAGAGGGCTTATTTCTATAATAGAATAACAATGATGACAATGATAGCTAACATTTGTGGAGCTCTTGCTCCACATATTTTGACTCCTTTTAGCGTCACTACAACCTTACGTAGTAGTGCTATTATTATTCCTATTCTACAAATGAAGGATCTGAGTTTTAAGAAGATGACATTTCCTTCAATCACAAAGACTCACCTGATACTTATGTCCACTCAAATATATTGAAAGGGTGCCAAAAATATATACACATATTAAGAAAGGAAAAAACTGTATTAAAGTTGTGAAATTCAATATATGCCGATAACAAAAGGGTAATACACGTCATGTTTGACGTCTACTGTTACAAGAGGTGCTCAAAGTGGTTACCATAGCAGAAAAAGCAGGACTTGCTGCTGTGTGAGGCCTCCCGGATCTTCCCTTGTGCACATCACACACAGTACCATGTGTCTCAAATGTATCATGAATATGTGCAATTGTTAGGCATGTTGGAGATTCTGTTGCCTACTCACTCCTCCATTGTCCTTGTACTTCCACAGTGTTCTCAGATTTCAAATACTACCTCAAAATGGTCTTGCGCTCCTTGAATGACAACCATGCTTCAGCCGTTTTCTTTGAATGTCCTGCCTGTCATATGGTGGGGCTGGCATTCATTTGGTTAACACCATCTTTTGAGCATATACCATGCTACACAATGCTACTCTAATTCAATACAAGTTGGAAAAGTAATATATAGATAACATTTCTTAAAATGTGTATACATTTTTTGATACCACTGTGTGTGTGTGTGTGTGTGTGTGTGTGTGTGTGTGTGTGTCCTTGACCTCAACTTTAACCCTAAACATTCTAAATTTCTCTAATAGTCCATTAGGGAGAATATTTTAGATTCACAAACTCACCTATACCTTCTTTTTTCCATTTCCATTTGTATGTACAGCTTTCAAATAACACATTTGCTGAGTTTCCCACAAGCTGTTTCAAGTCAATGCCCGTGTATTTACCCGAAACATCTCTGTATGTCCAATCTAAACAACACTTCCCCTCTCCTGATCTACATGTAGTGAAGTCCCTGATCATCCTACAACTTCCATTTGGAACCTGTGTCTTAATTTTTTTTCCCCGTCAGAAGAGGGCTCTTCTTTAAAACCTCTCCTCTTGATTGCAACAGACTCTCTACTCTAGCACCTTGACCATTTCAGTGCTCTCTTCATGAGCCTCCTTTGGCTCTATCTCCTTCCTGATGTGCATCAAACAGACCAACAACAGCCAGCACACCAGCAGGAGCTGGCACATGAGTGTGAATGGGACGAGGGATGCTTTCCATGCAGTTGCTATTGTTTTCCTTGCTTGGTATTTCATGGACCTTATTGACAGCAAACATTTTATTTCCCCATCCTCAAATTATAACCACTTTAGACCCATTTTCTCTTCACTACAAAGAGAAAGTAGGCACACTGTGCTGTGACCAACTGAAATAACTTATTTCATGAAGGCAAGAGCTCAATTATGACATCTGTAAAATAACCACTGGGTACTTTGATCTCGTGCTGACAACTCTGACCAACAGGCTGTACATACAGAATTAAATGGAATGAAAATCGGAACTAAATGTACCAGCTATGAATAAGCTCAGATCCTACCTGAATGGTACATGGGAAATTGTAGTCATTCCTTGCCCTTTTCTCTGCTCCAACTGATGCAAAAGAAAAGTACACAGTCACTGAAATCTTTAAACAAATGGCAAAATTGAGTGCAGGGCTTATTGTTAACAAGACTCATAATTATGTTTTGCATTTATGTAGTACATTGTCATCTATAAATCACCCTCAAAAACATCAATGCATTTAATCCTCACACCAAGCCTGTAACGTGGGCAATATGAGGATGGTCACCCCATTTTCTGGATGAGGACTCAGGGAGGTTAGATGGTCTGCCCAATATCACACAGCTGATGAGTCACATAATTGGGAGCATTATCCAAGCCTTCTGTATCTGGATATTAATATTGTGATGAAAATAATAAGCATGAAACATTTGGTACATCCTAAGCCCTGTGCTAAGCATTTAACATACATTATGTCATCCTATACTTCTAATGTAAGCCATTGAAAACACTATGAATAGCAGAGAAGCACTAACAATACTGTTTTGCTTGCTGTACATAGGGTTGCTATGAGTTGGACACTGACTCGACAGCACCTAACAACAATACTTCTAACAGTTCTCATTTTACAGATGAAGCAACTGAGACACAGAGAGGTTGATTCTATTGCCCCAGGTCTCGCAGTCAGGCAGTAGATGACTAGGGATTCCAACTGAGGCAGCTTAACTAGATTATCACCAAAAAGCTTTTAAACCTGTTATTTAGAGAAATTCTTGTTATATCATGTTATATATAATGTTCTAAATTTTAAAATTATGAAAACTATTTACACAAAATTTTCTAAATGATGGCAGATGATTTGTAATGCATTATAAACTTGATTTTATTTTGTATAGTCAAAATATTTATCTCATTTAAATACCCTGAAAAACTGTGTGCTTTCTAATCATTTTAGGATATACTGCTATAAAGTTTTGAAGCACTCTAATAAGTACTGAAATTTGGGGCAAGGATGATAGGAGATAGTTTTATCAAAGTCTGACTTCAAATCTATACAAATAGTGAATTTAGTTTTATTATGTGAAAACCAGTCTTGCAAACAATTGTGTCACTCTTGGAAGAGCTAAGGGTTTTTTGTAAGATATCTATAGTCAAGAAATTATTCTACCATTTACAATCCTCAAATCATTCCACACTCCCATAGCCCACAAAATATGCCTCAAAAACTGCTACTGTACAGTTCTGAAAGGCAGGGGATGGTTTTCTTGATAGAGTCTTGTGCTAATCCCAAAGGAAATAATATAATTCAACTCTCAACTGTCACCACTGGCCCATGCCTGATAATATACCCTTTAGCAGAAGAGCTATTTTCTTATATCTGATCACATACAGGATGGGTCACAAGTAGGCTCATTTTGAAAAATTACTTACAATATCTTCATACATGGCCATTTCTTCCTTAGACATGTCTCTGTATCAAAAGCACCACAAAATTACAGAAAAATGAAATGTAGTGCCAAATACACAGGGCACAAGATCAGGATAAAGACAACTGCAATAGAACAGCAGAATCCCCCAGCTTGGGACTGAAATAGTGATAGGGCCCCAAGGGACTCTTGAAATAAGCT
>VMDO01027954.1:0-24565 GCA_007922755.1 Pedetes capensis
TGTGGACATAGATGTTCCTGGAGAAAAGGAAAACATAGACAAAACACACATATCAAAATGAGCACTTAAAATATTACCAACATCAGAATATAAATTGGAAATAAATCATTATTCTTTGGATTTGGGAGGAATTATATCAACTACAAATCAGGGAGAGGAAAGAAAATGACAAAAATCTTTTTGAAAGGAAATAAATTATTCATTTGCTTTTACAATTTACTCTAAATTTACTATTATAATTATGTTCCAATAATTTTGTTGACCAATAATAATGTTGACTGGCTTTGAACTCTTATACTAATGTGTAAAAATCACCGTGGGGCAATTCTAGTGGAGTTTTTTTAAGACAGGCATAGTATGGATGTCCATCATCTCCAATTTTAAAAAAGAAATTTCATATGCCATATTTTGTTTAAACAATAGTGAAGGAAGAGAGAAGATCTCAAGTGATACATTTCAATATGTGATATGCAAATTTCTTTAGTGAATTTTGTGAATGGTGTAAAATTTTATGGAAGTGGAGAGAAAAGAAGAAAAGACTGGAGTTAAGCTGTTAGTATTACATACACTAAATTATAGTCATAGATGCCAGACAGCCAGATAGTCTAGGAACTATTTCAGATCATTTTGTTATTGAATTAAGGTAGCAAATGGGAATTTTATTTTGACATAGGTATATCAAACTATCTCTCAGATTTTGAAATGGGGAAATATAAGATGGACAGAAGACAAAGTTTAGTAAAAATTAAATTTAAAAAATACGGAACATCTCATCTTCCAGCTAATTATTTAACAAATACTCATTGATCTCTTATATAACAGGCAGTGATATCACATTAAACAAACTCCAAACAAAAATTCAAGCTTTCATGAAGCTCATATTGTAAAGTAGAGAATAAACTGTATAAGTAAAATATATCAGAAAATGATGTATAATAACAAAAGGGATAAATTGGGAAAACATACAGATTGAGAACATGGGAGAGATAGTATTTTATATAGAGGATTCACAGAAGATGTCTTTGAAAAACTGACATTGAGCATAGGACTAAATGGTGAGTGTATAAACCCTGGATATTTGTGAAAGATGAGTATATTTTTAACAGTGATAATCATTTTATTTAATTTGAATAACCTACTATCATATTTTCATGAATGTATATATTTGAATATACATTTGAGAAAATTTCAGACATTAAAATACTCTCAGAAGTAAGGTCAGTATTTACTAAAAGCATGTGCATAGTTTGGTATTTCTGATATTCTTGTCAATTCAATTTGGCTAATTCTTATACACACTTCAGACACATGTCTCATGACTGCTTAATGCAAATGCTCAGAGAGTAAAGCAGAAAAATTTAAGAATTAGAAGATAATGAATGTGAACATTCTACCACTCAAAAGTAACCCTGTTTATATCCACAGCATGCTAAAATCAATTGCAATTTCTTTATTTGCATACACTTGTTTTAATATTTGCTTATGATTATTTCCTTCTGTTGACTGCTTGGTTTGAAATTAACTGATACTTCTATCCTTTGGTCACAAAAAGTGTTCTAAATATATTCATTAAATTTAAATCAATGGAGATTTATAAAATATAGTGAAGTATTTAAATGAAAATGACTAGTCAACAGGACATAAAGTTGAATGATAGAATGTCATGGCAAAAGAAATTTTAAAAATATTCTCAGAAGTTCTCTTTTATACCAAGTGAATTTGCAAGCAGAAAATCTACGACAGATATCAGAGACATCTAGTGAGGCATTTGAGTTTTTCTACATTAACTTAAAAAAATGGCTTGTAATCATAGTGTTCATGTATACAAAAATTAGAAACTCATATAAACATTCCTTGAGGATACATGTAAAATATTTTTACCTAGAACCTATAAAATATAAATGTCTAAATATAAATATCACTCTATAGTAAATCTTCTGTAACATATAAATAGATAAAAATGGATTGCGTGTATGGGAAGCTTTTGTCGTGTACTATGGCTTTTTTGCTTGATCTCCTTCATCTTAGATCACTCTCCTTCTCCAGAAATCTTTGGGAGGTTTTTATTTTTTTTATTGGAAATATTTAATGTACAACTTAATGTGTTTCATTTTGACATGCATTTCATTGTGACATTTCCATATATGTGTTTCACTGTACATTGCACAGATAACTCCCCTCTTACCTCCTTGTGCACCTCCTTCCCGCTCTCCTATCCCCTCACCAAAGGCCTGTCTTCTATTTGCATGTCTTTTTGTGGGATTATTTTTCTATAAACCTTTGAATCCCAAAATGATTTAGGTCCAAATTTTTTTTGTAATGATCTATCTTTTTACATTGTCAGTAGTGTTACATGAATAATCTAGCCCATTTGGATTATTACCATTCTTTGGTGTTGTCAGTATTTTATAATTATTTCCTGAACTGTCAAATATTTTTGATGGAGAAATTGGAAGATGCAAAGTTCTGAATCAGGAGCTTACTTAATATGCTTGTGAAAGCAAGAAGTCTACAGCCATACCACCCTGGTATCAGATCTCATCAGATCTCAGAAACTAAGCAGGGTAGAGCCTGGTTAGTCCTTGGATGGGAGACTGTCTAGGAATATCAGATATTATAAGCTTTGGAGAAGCCCATTCTTGAAACCATTAGCCAAAGAAAACAGCATGAATAGCAGAGAAGCACTGACATAGTGCTGATTATGGCACAGTGTTGAGAAATATTTCATCTGTTGTACATAGGGTAGCCATGAGTTAGACCTGACTTGATGGCACCTAACAACAACAACAACAACAACAACAACAACAACAACATAATCAAGGAAGTCAATAAGTGGAATGAAGTGAAAAAAAGAGGATATCAATGTCAAAATATATATGTAAATATATTATATATAGATCTATTATAGAGAGACCTTATCTCTATCTATCATCTACCTTCCTGCCTACCTACCTATCTAATTTCTATTTCATATAGGAATTAATAACACCATTTGTATTGCCAAAAATGGGATGACATGTACTAGCAGAAGTTGTTCTTTTAGTTGTCATTGTTAGGTGCTGTCAAGTCATCCGACTCATAGATACCCTACACATAGCAGGTGAAACACTATTTTAAGGGCTTCTCCGCTATTCATAGGGTTTTCAATGGTTGATTGTTTTTTGGGAGTGGGTTGCCAGGTCCTTCTCCTAGCCTACAGTGCCTAGTGTTCCCAGGCAGTCTCTCATCCAAATATTAACCAGGTCCGACCCTGCTTAGCTTCTGAGATCTGATGAGATAGGACACCACAGTGGTATGCCTGTGGCACAGAAGCTGTTAGTGTGCAGCAAATATCTAATTTGCTTGTTTACATTTCCCAGCTCCTCAGGTAATGAACTGGGAGCATTATATTTTCTGGACAAATTCCTCTGAGCAAGAGTAACATATAGCACTTTTGGCTTGAATCAGATAAGATACAATATTTTCCTCTATTGTTCTTTTTACCAACTTTGCTAACCTTGGAGGGGAAGCGTTCCTGATTGTGCATATGTATATATGCACATATTGTTCCTGATTGTGCATATATATATATATATATATATATATATATATATATATATGGGCTGGGATTTAGCTCAGTGGGTAGAGCGCTGTGCTGCAGTCTCTGAGGTCCCGAGTTCAGCTCCCAGCAGAGTTCAGCTCCCAGCACCGCAAAAATGGGAGAAGGGCCTGGCAATCCACTCCCAAGGCAATCCTGCAGCACTCAGCCATTGAAAACCCTATGAGGGTCGCTATGAGTCGGATACCGACTCAACGGCACCTAACAACAACAACAAATATATATGTGTATATATATATATATATATATATATATATATATATATATATATTTATAAAGAATAAGTAGCATGAAATTCTTACAGATGTAGAGATATGTTCTCCTTGTTTATTGACTAGTTGCAGTGTCTTGAGTTATTCCTTTGGTTTATTGAGTCTCAGTGTTCTGATTATTAAATGAGAATAATTCTTTACCTGACTAAAACTAGGGGCTCACACAGTTCCCTTTTTAAGAAAAAAACACAAAGACATATAACTCTGAAGCCAGTCTTCATAATATCAGAAGTAAGTTTCTTCTTTATCTTCTAATTCTCCATGAAATTACAGGTGCTATTGGGCTAAACCTCATGCATTTTCTCCATTATTTTTAATTTCTATATTATATATACGTCCAGTAATATTGACTCATCTGATAGAACTCACATCAGCATTTGTTATTTTGTATATCTCTTTTCTGAACTCTACCCAAGTTCTTCATTTATATCCCAAATGGAACACAAAATCCCAATAACATTCTAATTAATTCTGGCTGTGCTTCAACAGAGTACACTTTTATTTATATATTATTGGAAAGCCAATTTTTAAATATAGCTTGAAATACATGAATCTATAATTGAAGCACACACACACACACACACACACACACACACACACACACAGAGAGAGAGACCTGGTGCCAAAAAAAATGTATACACATCTTGGGATAAATATGTTCCATTTTACTGTTTTAAGAATATTTCAAATGTGAGCCAGGCGTGGTGGCGCACACCTGTAGTCTCAGCAGCTTGGGAGGTGGAGGCAGGAGGATCACAAGTTTGAGACCAGAGGCAGTCTGTGTAACTTAGTGAGACCCTGTCTCAAAAAAGTAAAAAAACAAAAACAAAAACAAAAACAAAAGGGCTGGGGGTACAGCTCAGTGGTCCAGCCCTTACAAACTATGCAAGCATGAGGCCCTGGATTCAACCCCCAGTACTGAAAAAAAAAATATATATATATATATATATATATATACATATATATATATATATATATATATATATATATATATATATTATATGCTTGTTCTCATGTGATAGTAGAAATATAATTCAGAATGTTATACTACAAATCACTCTCATAATTCAATTCAAGTTTGAAAAGTAATACGTAGATAACATATCTTAAAATGCGTAGACACTTTTGGCAACCCCAGTATATATTTTTGGCACCCTTTGTGCACACACACACACTTAAATACTACAGAATTACAAAATATACAAATTATTTAATCAAACATCTAAGGTTATCAACAATAATGTTGAGATACTTTTAGATCCTCTTTTTTATTGGAAATTTTTAATGTACAACTTAATGTGATTCATTCTGACATGCATTTCATTGGGACATTTCCATGTATGAGTTTCATTGTACATTGCACAGATAAGTTCCCCTTTACCCTCTTGTGCACTTCCTCCCTCTGTCCCCCGCCCCACTAAAGGCTTCTCTTCCACTTGCATTTCTTTTTGTGGGAATATTTTTCTATATATACTTGGATCCCAATTATGTTTAAGGTTGAAATTTTTTCTGTAGTGATCTATCTTTTTATATCATCAGTAATATTACATAAATTTTGTAGCCCATTTGTGTTATTACCATTCTTTTGTATTGTTGTTATTATTATAATTATTTCTTGAACTATTAAAGTTGGGCTGTTTACTTTGAGGTCCTCTTGAGGTGCTTTTTGCTAGTACTTGTCCTGTTTTTCCTCAAAACTATTCATATATATATATATATATATATATATATATATATATATATATGTAGGTAAAGTGAGATGAATCCCTATAGGGAGTGTTTTCGGGACTACTCTGCTATGTACTGACTGCTGTCACTTTGGGAGGATGGTCTGGCAGCCCACTCCCAAAACAATAAGCCATTGAAAAACCTCTGAATAGCAGAGAGGCATTAACATAGTGCCTGACATGGCACAGTGTTTGGGAGTGTTTCCTTTGTTGTACATAAGGTCACTATGAGTAGCACTGGACTCCACAGCACTGGACAACAACAACAACTGATACACCTCTTCTATATGGAATTTGTGGGTGAGTGGTAGTGGCAAATATTAAAGGTTAAGATGGTTGAAGAAGTTAAAGTAGCTTTCTCCTTCTTTACCTCTGGAAGCACCATCAATAGAGGCTGTATCTTTTTTGGGTTTCCAGCTTGCCTTACACAAGCCTGCTACAGTTTCATATTCCCCAGAATGAGTTTATTTTCTAGACTTTGCTAACTCATCTTCTGCCTTTCAATGTCAAATTAGAAGAGTTAACAATATCTACTTGTCACTTGTATGATTGTTCCTCAATTCCTGTGATTGGCTTAATAGTTTTTCAGTCGTGCCAAGACCAGTGATTCCAAATATATAAAATACTTTTTAGTTCTCCACAATTTCAAGAATGGTTCCAACTGTGAAAGATTACTGTGCAAAATACTACTTTGTTTCCAGGAGCAGTTAACATTCACTAACTGATAAAAATGGATATAAAAAGGTCTGGCAGTCTCAGTACAATTTGGTAAATTCTTAAGAGCTACCCTAGCTTTGGAGGTCCTTATGTGCTTGATTAATTCATCATAGGCATTGTTCCTTGTTCATAATATCCCTTCATATTTCTCCACAGCTCTTTTCAAAGGTGTGTATCTTAAAGATAATCTTTAATAAATATCTGCACACTGAACTCTGCTCAGAGTTCTTTTCCAGGAGACCTGATCTAAAACAAGATTACTTAAAATTTTAACTTAACTATCTAAGATTGAAGTAAGGTTTTGCTATATCAAGCAGAATTTGTAGTAATCAAGTGTACATATAATGATGATATTTATACTCTAGAATGCCTGCAGCCATACTACTGAAACATCTGATCCTGTCAGATCTCACAAGCTAAGTAGGGTCTAGTCTGGTTAGTACTTGGATAGGAGACCACCTGGGAACACCAGGTGCTGTAGCCTTGGGAGAACGACCCAGCAACTCACTCTCAAAAAACAATCAGCCAGAAAATTCTATGAATACCAGAGAAGCACTAACAATACTGTTTTACCTGCTGTACATAGGGTCACTATGACTTGGACACTGATTTGACAACAACAACAACATACTCTGGAGTAGGGTGGCAGCTTCTGAATGAGCTGAAAACCTATAAGAAAAATATGCTCACCTAAAATTTTGATAAGTTGTCTCATCTGTAGAAAAAAACAATGAAGCTTCTAGAAATCCCTTAAAAAGCATCTATTGCCTCTGATGTTACAGAGCAACATGGCAAAAAATCAGAACTCAGGTCTAATTGTATACATTATAAAATAACACTGTATTTGATGTTAAGCTTGAGAATGAGTTAGAACTTAATGGTTCAGATGACGTTATTGGAACAAACTTACAAAAGAACATTAAACCCTTTGAAATGCTAGGGGCTCCCTAGTTAAAGCAGGGTTTTCTGTGTTATTTGCTCACTTTTAAAAGGATATTTAGTCTTTGGATATTCCCCAATGCCCTCTCACTGCATTAGAGTCTATAACTAATGTTGTAGTAAGCATGTCTCAGAGCAAGAATTGCAAGGTATCTTCAGGAGGAGATAGCATACACTCAAAAACTTTCAAGGTTAATTTTAGTAACCTAGGATCATGGAAACATGCACAGGAATGTATACTAAGGGCTGTAGATTCAAACAAAAAAATTACAACATTGTTCTGAGCCAAATTTATTTAAATGAGTATGCTTTCTTAAATCCCTACATTCTAGTATATAGCTGGAAGTAGTTTTAACAGTTTATTATCTCTTTAACTAAAAGTTTGTTTTGATAGTGACCAATTTTCAATGACATTGAGATGTTTGATTTTTTCCTTGCATAACAAGAATATCCAGTGTGAGAGAACATATGTCTACTGTGACATTTCCTTTACTAAGACATTTAGAATGCATGTGAGTTAAGAGAATACCCTTGTCCTTCAGTAGTTTGGCAAGTAATTACTCTCTCAAGGATGGAGTTGGTGTGGGTGAGGTGACTATTAAAAGGATATCCCAGATTTTAAGGAAAACGTATAGACTCATGAATCAGTGAAAGACTAATACAACATTTAACATTTAGAGACAAAGAAGTCAGAATTACCACCATAGACTTCAAGGATACTTGGAAATAACTAATTGATTGTAAGTTCTTTATCCATGAATTATATGTGTAGACTACTAAAATATAACTTACTTTTATAAATGAAACATTCTAGGTCTGTTGATCAGGATCTACCTTAGTTTTTGCAGTTATTTTCAGGTTTAAATAGTTCTCAATCAAACCCCAGTTAGCACACATACAGCACCATAATTGAAAGAGGCAGCTAAGGAAAAGGAAGAGTCCTTTCTTCTTTCAAGAAAGAACTCTAAACATTTACTTGGGTGTATATAAAAATCTCCTTTCAGATATTTTCCAAGGAGCTTGTAGCTACCTGTAACTTTAGTGTTTATTACTCAGAAAAGGAAATCTATTCAGAGTTTATGGAAATTAAGAATCATGAGTCCCATATTGATGCTAATTTCTGTGGACACAAAAGAAAAGTCGTAGAGTTCCATATATTGTTGTTGGTAGATGCTTATATATTGGGTCCATCTCATAGCAACTCTCATAGGGTTTTAATGGCTGATGACTTCAGGATTGCTTTGGGAGTGGATTGCCATGTCCTTCTCCCATTTTTTATTTCAGTGCTGGGGATGGAACTCAGGTCCTCAGAGAGTGTGGAGCAGCACTTTACTACTTGAGCTAAACCCCAAGCCCCAATGATTATATTGGAGTCTTATAAAAGTTATTTAATAGATGGATTTTTGCACTGAATCTGTTTATAATGAGTCCAGAGGATGCACGTTCCCATTGGAAGGGGCAGTGTTTCACCTAAGGTTCAACTATGAAGACAAAATAAATCAAAAACAAAACAAAACAAAACAAAAAACCTTATTATTTGAAGCAGAGGTATTGTATGTCTCCCATAACTGAGTGGCCATACTGGAAAGAACCCCATTTTTGCTTTCCAGTTTTGAAACTGGGCTTTGCTGAACTGATTTAAAGTTCATAGTTCCCAAGGGCAAATGCTTCCAATAGAAACTGGACTCATAAAATTGGAAGATAAAATTACCACCTGTCTCTATTTGTCTCCTTACACCCCTGAAAAAATAAGCAGGAATATAAAAGTTACTCTTTTGGTGGAAGAGACAGATGCCCATGATTTTCTTGGGTAAAAATTATGTGGCTGTTACAAAATAGGGACAGGGGAGACTATAACTCAATCCTTTTATGTCTGTTTATAGTGCATTGTTCAACAATAGCAACAGTGGAGGACTATAGGAACCCAATAATAGCAGAAATACTACAGGCTCAGATACCTCAGAATAAAATTTTGGGTTGCCCTACCACTAAACAATTTGGGCAACTCTCCAGGGCAACAATGATGGGCAGGACTGCTTATCCCCAGGTAATACTGATCTTGGGCTGGGATTTAGCTCAGTTGGTAGAGCACCACTCTGCAGTCTCTGAGGTCCTGAGTTCGATTCCCAGCACCACAAAAATGGGAGAAGGATGTGGCAGCCCACTCCCAAGGCAATTTCAAAACAGTCTGCCATTGAAAACCCTATGAGGGTCGCTATAAGTCAGACACAACTCAACAGCACCTAACAACAAACAACAACAATACTGATCTAAGATGAACACAGAGACTGAAGAGACTCTGGGTAGTGGCTTTTTGAAGAGAAGGTAAGATCATTATTATTACTATTGAAGGTACACACATGAATGTATTAAAAAGGAGTGGGGAAGAGGAGTAGAAGAGGAATATGCATGCCAAAACAAGAGAGAAGTAGTCTTCCACTATGTCATATATGCTAACAATGTAAAATATATATTTCTCTGTGTTTTAATGCTTAAGAAAATGTCTACTTTCTTGATTGAAACCTGACTGATACAGAAGCAAAACTTTGAATCCTTTTTGAACCCTTTACCTCTAAATTGCTTTCCTACTTCAAAATTTAATTTGTATTCCAGAAATATCTATTCTCTTCAAAAAAGTATAGCTGAAACACAGGAATATCAGAGTTGACAATACACTCACAGAGGACTTCCCATCATGATGTACAAAATCCCCATGCAGGAATAAATTATACAAACTTCAGTTTCTCTATTTTACATCAATAAAGACATTGATTTAGTGTCACACTAGAACTATGTTCTCTTTCACATTTTAAATTTAATCAAGCTGGGATTAATTGGTAACTCCAAATGAAATTGATCTAAGACCTTTTCTCTGTAGACTTTTGGAATTGCAAGGTCTGGAGTGGACAACTTCCTTTATATCTCTCTAGAAGTAAAATGCAACACAAATTCTTTGATTAAATCTTAATTTGGGCAAGAACTTTTAGAGTTGAGAACACTTTTTAGTTATAACCAAAATTACACAGATATTTATTGTTTTTAATATTTTATATTCCACATTAGAATGTATTTTGTGTGCTCTATGAATATCTACAAAATAGATTTACTAAGTCATTGATTCCTACAGGGATATTTAACCAGTTTTACTTAAAAACTTTAGAAAGGTATGAATTCTTATATTCTTATCATTTTCATGAAACCCAAATCCTCATTCACCCATGCTTTTCCATTCCTCCATTCATTTATATGACTATTTTTTATTCTTCATCATCATATCTGCATTCCAAGCTTGCCTGTGCCTCCAGTAATAGCTCTATGTTACACTGAGTCTTTTTCCCATATCATAGTGTGTTAAATGCTTATGCTTTTGATAGATCTCAATTTCAAAATCCATTAGGTTCATGTTATACTGCTGGTTAAAAATAAATTGAAAATTATGTAATCACAGATTTTTATTCAAGGAGCCTAAAAATTTTGCATTTTAAGTAGGATATCAGGGAAATCTTTCCCAAGTGTCCTGAGGAAAGCAGTTTAAAAAATATTGGCTTAGGCAAAACCAGTTCCTCAGCTTGAGTCTTAATACCAAGATGAAATCATCTCTTAAGCACTTATCTTAAAGTAAATAGGGTTCAGGAGGGCAGAGAATTCCAAATATATTGATAGCGTACCCCATCTGAAATATTTTTTAGTTCATATCCCTATATGTGTGTGTTAATTTACTTACAAAGTATATATACAACCTCATATTGGTAGATTATATAGGTTTTCAGGGAAATAAGGGAATTAATGAAAACAGCAAAATAAATAGAGAATTCTATATATCTGGTCTACAAATACATTCCTTTTGTGCTCCTTAAATAGTGTGCCCTACCCAGAGAAGACCCCTGATCTGATGTTGTGTGGCATGAGAAGACAATTATAGAATAATGTACTAGGACACTTAGAGCCTTTACCAGCAGCAAAAAACATTCAAGGAATTATCAAGCCAGTAGAAAAGGATTTTTAACTAAATTCAAATATTCCATAGGAAGTAAAATTTGAGAGAATTAAAGTAATAGAGCAAGCATAGTCAGAGGAATAACTATTTACTATGACATGATAGAATCTGAATATTTTCCTCTTTGTGGTAGGAAACATGGAAGCATAATAGAAAATGAGTAATGTAGCCCAGCAAGGTGGCACATGCCTGTAATTCAGCAACTCAGGAGAGAGAGAGGGGAAGGCCATGAATTCAAGGCCAGAGGCATCCTGAATAATTTAGGGAGACCCTGTATCAAAATCAAAAGGGAAAAAATGGGTGATGGGTGATGGGTGTGGTTCAGTCATAGATCCCTTGCAAAAACATGTGTGAGGCTATGGCCTCAATTCCTTATTAGTGGAAGTAAAGGAAGAAGAAGGAGGAGGAGGAGGAGGAGGAAGGATGGGAAGAGGAGAAGGAGAAGGGGAAGAAGCAGCAGCAGCAGCAGCATGGTCAGATAGCATTCTAATTGTAGAGATAGTGAATTTATTTCTACAAGATCTAGAAAAGTTAGTCAGTAGCAATTGCTTGTTTAAAAGCAAGAAATTATGTGTGCCCAGTGTTGGGCCACAGAAGGGCTGGAAACTTAATGAAAGAAAGGATATGGAGTATGTGGAAATAACAGGGAAAGGATGACTCCAAAGTTCCTTTCTCTTCTTATTGCATGACAGTCCCAAAAAATAAAATAAGTTTGTATAAGATTTTATACTGGAATCAGAGATATGAAAGGACAATAAGGAATCTTTGGATCTAATGAGTTTGTGGTTTCCATAGAGAGTCCAGAGGAAAGGTATTCAATGAACTTTTGGTGTATGGAGTGCAAAAGAAAGGCCAGGGACTTGAAAATATAATTTAGAGTTCTTTATTTATAAAAACTAATTGAAGCCATGGTGACAGATGTGGTCACTCCAGTGGATGTTTAGGTTGAGAGGAGAATTGGTTCTTTCCAGAGAAGAGGGATAGAATAGACAGGATTAGAAATATGAGGAGAACAAACAATGTGTGGAGCTATGAAAGTCAATGAGAAAGTAACATCAAAGAAAAAGTTATTTTCAGCACTGCAAAATTCTACACAGTTAAGGTTAAAAAATGATTGAAGTCTAACTGAAGGATTGGTGAGTTGTGGAGAAAGAAAGGGTTATTGGTGGCCTTCGAAGTACAGCTTTAGTAGATTAGTGGTTTGCTGTTCAGACTGCAATGAGGTCAGAGGCAAATAAATTATGTGCTGTGTGTCTGGGAAATGCACATTAGTCTCAGAGAATGTGTGTGGGGGGAATGAGAAAGATAAACAAGATGGTATATAGAATGTGTTCTTGGACACACATACACAGTAAGCAAGGTAAGAAAGTTTCTAGTTGAAAAGAAAAGAGAAAAAATTGATGATTTCATCTTTAAAATATAAAAAAAAAGTTAAAAAAAGAAGAGGCATCCTCATCTGTGAAATGTAAACAAAGGAGGGTTCTTGAGTTTTAGCCAATATTTTATGTAAGGGGGTAGAAATTAAAGAGAGTAAAACTGGTACACATTTTCTTGTAAAATAGAAACTAAAATTATTTGTAAAAGGGAGACAGATAAGGATCAAATAAGTAGGAGACATAAAGGGAAAGTGTCAGAGATTGAAAAGGCAAAAGCACTGACTAAATTTTAAGCAACAAGATGAGAGTTATCAAGGTAAACTGAAGTTGTAGACATTTTTGTTGGAGCAAATCTATAATGAATTATTTTCCCAGAGCATGTGAGATGATAGGATAAAGTAATGGAGAAAAAATGATTTCTATAGGTAGGTTTTGCTATGTGACTGAAGGAAGAGGATATGATTGCAAGAGTTGTATATGCTATTAAAAGTTTAAATGGAAGCCCAATATGGTGATACATGCCCATAGTCCTAGATAGGTGAAAAACTGAGGCAGGAGGATGGTTTAGGTCCAGGAATTTGAACCCAGCCTGGGAAATAGAGTTAGACTTCAGCTAAAAAAAATTATTAATTAATTCCAATGTTTTTTAAAAAATTGATGTAACATAGCATATATGTCATTCTTTTAATATTTGGTGATGTCAACTCTTTGGGACCCTATAAATTCGATTCAGTTATTACACATGCATCCACCAGTCTATTTGGTAGATGAAATCTATTTGGGGGGACAATTGGACTGAAGAACTGAACCCAAGGCCTCACACATAGTTTGCAGGAACTCTACCATTGAGCTGCACTCCTAGCCCATTTTTAAATCTTTTGTCTTGAGAAAGGATCTTCCTAAATTATACAGGCAACCTCTGGCCTCAAAATTACAATCCTCCTGGCTCTTCTTCCCATGTCTCTGGTGTGCACCACTGTGCCTGGCTGCTACCTGAAATTTTAACAGATCTATACTGAAATCCTTATCAACTGCTTTTAACACATCAAAATCCCTCAATTAAACTTTATCAATTTTAATGAATAGCAGTATGGTCCTCGATTTTACTACTGTTTATATAAAATTACTCTATTCATCATTACTTACTATTGATATTTGCTGTTAGGTTATGTATTTTTTATGTTTACTGCAATAAACTCTTCTATTTTTAATAAAAGAGAATAAGATTTAGAATCAGGGAACTCTAAGTTCAGATAATGTTTACTCATATGTGAGATATGTGTAAGACTATAGATTCAATTTTAAAACTAAGATTTAAATATATATATACATATATATACATACATATACATATATATATATATATATATATATATATCAGCACACACATATATGCATGTTGGTGTGTAAATATAATGTTTATTTATACATAGTCATAACATTTTTCTTCTTTGTCAGTATTCTGTTTCCTCATTTCAACGTTGTTGTCCAGATTCAAGAACCAAGAAATAAGCACCAGCTGTCCTGCTTTGGTGGGAGGGGAAATCTTCTGTGGGCCTAATTATGCATGTACATTGTGCTAGTTATGCCAAGAATGCAAAGCCTTGACAACTATTAATTCAGGTCCTTTCTCAGGGTTGCGTTTGTAGGATGAGGGCGCTTGCTTACAATGACAAACGTGGTGAATCTTTCTATCTCAGTACTTCTCTTCTACAGTGTAACTCAATGTGTGCAGGTACTCACAATAGATCTTTTTTGTCCACTCTTTGGGACATGAGCTTGGGACACTGGGAGCATAGGAAACCAAGGCAAAGGAACCTGAAGGTCTGTGTTCTCATTTTGCAAACAGTAATAGGGTTTTCTTTTCTTTGACTCAGGCATGTCATCTTGTTTATAAGTAGTATAAAATGCTACATTCTGTGCAGCCCTTACAGCCTCCACTGTTATGATTCTCTTGTCTATAGTTCATAGTATTGGAAGGGTAATATTCCCCAAAAGTATATTTTCGCATAAGCTCTCTTACTTTAAAATCCCTTCATAAGTCTCCATTTCTTATAGTAACTGCTTCTGTAGCTTTGTCTATTAGGTTGTTAATTTTGTGTCTCACTAACAAGATAAAATTATGTGTAAGTTACATATCAAACTCTGTCTTTCTTTCTCTACACACACACACACACACACACACACACACACACACACAAAGACACCTTATGGGGCTGGGATTTATCTTAGTTGGTAGGGTGCTGCTCAGCACAAATATGGAAGAAGGGCATGGAAGCCTACTCTCAGCAATCTCAAAACAATCTGCTATTAAAAACTCTATGAATAGCAGAGAAGCACTCTGGGGGTGTTATTCTGTCATACAAAGGGTGGCTATCAGTCTGACCCAACTCGATGGCACCTAACAACAACAATACCTTGTGGCAGGTATATTTTGGAATATTGCACATTCTAAACCATTTGTTAAATAAATTGAATTGGTAATTTATAAAGTATAATAGTTAATAAATCTGTTGGTTTTAAATTAAAAATGAGAAAAATAATTATGAAATAATGTATTTCTTGTCCAAATATTGGAAAAGTAATTAAAGTAAAATCACAGTATTAATTATATTACTTAGCTACAAATATGTTGGGTAAATTTTAAATATTACATTGTATACAGTATATACCCCAATAAGTTTTAGTTTCATCTGTCATTTTATGAATTTGACAAATAAATATACACACCAGTAGTGTTGAGCATAATTTTAAAAATTTTTTTCTTTTGAAAGCTAGTTTTAAGTAATATCTATTACTCCTTATAGTTGTTATTTGGAAAAACTATCTTGTAATTCCATTTAGCTTATAATAGAACTAACTTAATTTTACTCTGACATAACTTAGACATGAAACATAAAATCCTTTTCTCTAAAACATCAGAAGCACTACCTCAAATTCCTGAGATGAAGAATCTGTTTATGAAATTTTAAAACTGGTTTCCTTACATGAATTGATCAGTATTAACCAGGAGTGTTAAAAGTTTCTTCTTAATGATGAAAACTTTCAGATCCAAAGTGTCCACAATGAAAGGGACAAGATACAACTTATTTAAGTGTTTCTTTAGGTGAGAAGAGGTAGTTACTTTGCTCTGATTCATGAACACCTTTATGCAACTTATGGAAGAGACAATTCTATATGGTGTTAACTGTTTAAAAATGTATACCTCATTTTAAAATGATAATTCAGTTTTAATCATTGATTACCTTCTATGGCAGGTAAAGTGCTTCTTTTTCTGGAGTTAATGTAGAAGAAATGTATTGATGATATATACATATATATATATATACACATACATACATACATACATACATACATACATACATATATATGTAGTAGTGATCCTGGAAGAATCATGAAAGTCAGAGAAACCAAATTCAAATGTGTATTAATTATTCTGTAGGAATGAATAGCTGGCCAAAATATGAAGCAATGGCACTAGAAGATTTTGTGTCTGGATAGACAATTTTCTATGTAGTGTCATAGCCAAGAACTGGATGAGCTGCTGTTTTGGGCAAATCAAAGGCTCAAAGTGGAGGACTTTATTTGGGGAATGTATGCTGCCCACACAGCCATTCTTCCATCATACTTGCTTAATACATGAGCATGGTAAACAATATACTGTGTTGTAGGGCGATGGTGAACTGACATTGCAGAGCAACCACTTTACTCCTGCCAAATGGACTTCTGATTATTTACATGCAGGTAGATATTTCTGTTCATTAGAACTATATTGTAGCCTTGTCAGGGGGTGCACACATGTTATCCCAGCACTTGGGAGGCTGAGAAAGGCAGACTGAGGTTAAGGCCAGCATGGGCTACATGATGGGACTTTATTTTGAAAATTAAAAAAAAAAAAAAAAAACCTGGAATGTACAACATAAGCTGGATGTGGTTGTGCCTGTTTGGTGGAAGATTGTGAATTCAAGGCCAGAGGCAGCCTGTATAATTTAGCAAGATCCTGACTCAAAATTTAAAAAAAATGACCTGGGGGTGCAGCCCAGTCATTGAGAACTTAAAAAGTATGTGTGAGGCCCTGGGTTCAACTCTCAAGTATAGCAAAAAGAAAAAAGAAAATAAACATACTTTATATGACATACTTGTATCTTCAATGGTGCTTCTCCTTTAAACCTAGCGAGCCTATTATCTGTTGACAAATAAAAATAGTAGTTAGCTATATTGTATCTGGGATATCCTCCATCATAGCTGGTATTCATAGGCTAACACTATCCTAGGAAATAATCTGTAAATACATTTTGATATATACATTTTTCTCAAACAAAATATTTGCTTCCCAGTATAACACATGTAAAAAATTGCAACAATATAGGCTTGCTTTGGAAAATTCTGAGTGTTATGCTTTGAGAAATGAAATATCATTGGCTTACTGTGTTTTTGCTGTTTGCCTCTGCTGGAAACATATTCTGCCTTGTTCTGTCATGTTTGACATAGAAGCTGTAGACCTCATCTCCTGGAATGTTTATCAATTTGACTTCTTATGATATTTAGACCAAAGACATTGATGGGAAATTAGAATTCAGTGGGAAAGAGAGTTCAATGATTACATACTATTCTCTTTATCTTTCTCAATATAATCCTGTCATTTCTTACATACACTTAAATTTACAGCTTCTGTTTTGTATTTTTTCCCCCATAACATCACATTTCTACTGGGCCCTTGTATCTATGGTGATTCCTTTGACCCTTCAAACCTAGGAATTGCTGTTGTTGGAAAAAATTGAGAGGAAATTGGCAAAAACTCCCAAACTGGGAAAACAGCTTTTGGATCCCTGGTTTGTAAATTAGGAATCTAGGGAAAATGAAAGTAACTTGGTTGCACGTTTGTACAAAACCCTTCCTGCTCGGACAATTGGACTGACAGCTGATTGGCTCAGGCCATTCCATGGGCGAGCTATATAAGGAGCTGTGCTGCGCTGGCTTGATCCTTTTTTGCCCTTTTTCCGCCTTTGCGCCCATACCATTGGCTAAGCAAGACCTTCTCGCCCATTCCTGCCTGGACCACCCATGAGGAAACACCTTTCCTACTCCTCTTCCCTGGACCTTCAGTGAGGAAAGAACACTCTCCCATTGCAATCATCAACAAGGAAAGAATCTGCTCTTCATCTGATCACCGACGAAGCAACAGCTGTCTCCTCGTGACCACTGAGACCACCAACACAGGTGTTTGCCCCTGGAAGGCAAAAGTGCCTGAGGCTTTTCCTTTCTTCCGACTCCACCAGGGTCCCAAGGGCTGCAAGAGCCTATGCCCCTCACCTGAGGGTCCCGAATGAATTGTGTTTAGTATCTGTGTGTGTGGCATCGCCACCCATCCTCCTCCAGTCCAGATCAGGAGGTGCATGCCCCACAGCTGTTAGTTTCAGATCTAGGGATTCTGATTGGCTTACTTTTTCCTGATCATACCTCTTAAAATATTTGCTATGCCAAATTACATTTGCTACCTCATTAAATTTGCCACATTAAATTCTTTTGACTATGCATTATATGTTATGCTAATGGCTTGATAAATATATTTTCTCTGCCAACATTACTACTGAATATCCCAATTATGGAAGGGTTGTTGTAGTTAAGTTCCATCAAGTCGGGTCTGACTCATAGTGACCCTAAGTACAACAGAACAAATGAGGCACTATATTTGAAAGTGCTTCTCTGCTGTCCATAGGATTTTCAATGGCTGATTGTTTGGGGGTGGACTGCCAAGTTTCTCTCATTTTTTGTGGTTCTGGGGATCAAACCTAAGGCCTCAGAGCAAGTAGAGCAAGCACTTTACCAACTGAGCTAAGCCTCAACCACTTCTGGAAGTGGGATATCCCAAAAGATGCATATTTTTTCATAATCTTTGATTGAAGAGTTGTTGTTGTTGTTGTTGTTAGGTGCCTTGGAGTCTGTATCCGACTGATAGGGACCCTCATAAGGTTTTCAATGGCTGACTGTTTCGGGATTGCCTCGGGAGTGGATTGCCAGGTCCTTCTCCTGTTTTTGTGGTGCTGGGAATTGAACTCGGGACCTCAGAGACTGCAGTGGATTGAAGAGTTAGTATTGGGAAATATTTGATAATCCAAATATTTACAATTTATTTCAAAATACTTTAAATACATTTCTTTAATACTATTCTAACTTGGTGACTGATACTTATGAAAGTGACAAAGAATTAATAGTATCATACACTGTAATTCATGCTATTTTTCATTCTTAATTATTATGTAGTGTTTTATCTTCAGTTATAAGAACAATTTTCCTTATATAAATGTAGTGCACATATGGCAATACTAATAAATGGTTGATTGTGGTGTGCTAAACCAATGGTAATCTATTTACTTGTTCTCAAACACATGCTTTAACTTGTGCTTTAGGTTTAAGGTTCTGAGAAATCATTCCTGAAGAGATACCTTTTACATAATTATAATACTACACAATTCACTGGGAAATTTTTGTTTAGCATGTAATTTTTAGAATTAGCATTGGAATATGTTATAAATTTAATAATAGTCCTGCCAAATTTTAAGCAAGTTATAAGAATAACAGAATGATGAAAGAAAGTATTAACAATGGCCAGCAAAATATCTAAGAATAGTAGCAACAGTACTAATGAAAAGAATGAGCAGAATGTGAGGGAGGAGGTAAGAGGAAAAATAATAAGAAATATGGTTACTTCTTTCAAAGAGTTGACCAGGTACCTATATTCTTTGTCTCACTTAATATTTACAACAGAGCTAAGACTTAGGCATGATTATGCTTACAATATGAGGATATTAAAGGACAGAGAAAGATGAGAAGATGGACAAACTCAGGTGCAGAGGAGATGGGTTACTTGTTCATTCAACCTGTTAATGTTAGAGCCACAACCTAACATTTAACCTAGGCAACCTTTGTAATTAACCTTGTTAGTTTTATCCCTCTTAAATTCAGATCTTACACTGCACACCAATTTTAAAAATGATTTTGCTAATTTCTAAACTGGACTGTAGTAAGGTGGACCATCTATTGACACTAAAAACTTTTCACTGTTCAATTAACCCATTTATGTTTTTATTTTCTTGCTCAGCTAGTTTAGATGGTATTGCTCATATTTTGTAACTATAATCCTTCCCATTCTTACATTCTAAATTTTTCTTATACTGGGTAGACTTTGCATGTTTCTAAATCTAATCTTTCTTTTACTTGTCTGACAAAAATTAATAACCAATAACTAAACTACACATCTAATTTATATTACCTTTCAATGTCTATGTACTCCAAATTTTTTTCTAAAAGCTCCTTGTAACTATAGACTGCACACAACCAGCTGTTTAGTTTCACATCAAGTTCATGACCCTCAAGTTTCACATGGACCATTGGTCTTTGTTTCTACTTTATATTTGTGTTAATATTTCTACTACTTCCCTTATTCTCTTTTCTCAGTCTTCCTGTGTATCTCTATTACAGTCAGCCTCATCTTCTTTAATTAAGAACATAAAGTAATTTATAAAAATCTTTGAGACCATAGGCAGACTGTGTAACTTAGGGAGATCTTGTTTCAAAAAAGTGAAAATAAATAAAAATGGGCTGGGGGTGCATCTCAGTTATCCAGAACTTGTAAAGCATGCAAGTGGGAGGCTCTGGGTTCAATCCCCAGTACCACAGAATATAATAAGAATAAGAATTAATAATAATAATAATCATTTCTTCTTAACTCATACTAACTTACCTTGCCTGTAGTCATACCACAGTGGTGTCTGATCTCTTCAGATCTCGGAAACTAAGCAGAGTCGGGTCTAGTTAGTACTTGGATAGGAGACCAGATGGGAACACCAGATACTATAGGCTAAGAGACTGACCTGGCAACCCACTCCCAAAAATCAATCCTCCATTGAAAATGCTATGACCAGAGAAGCATTCACAATAGTGTTTCTCCTGTTGTAAGTAGGGTTGCTGTATGTAAGACACTAACTTGACAGCACCTAAAAACAACAACTTATTTTGACATTCTTGTGTGTATAATGGATAAAGTGCACTGCTTTCTAAGGCCAATTCCCCTGATTGCTCATTATATCTCAACACTTAGAATCTATTCAAAACATGTCTTAAAATTGCCTACTCCTCCACAATCATCATTTTGTAAACTTATTTTTTAACAGATACATTATAATTGCACATATATATTAGGTATCATATGACATTTCAATACTTGTATACATTATTATTCTTAAGTCTATGTAAACAAAACTGTCTCTTCAAGTATTATCATTTTTTCATGTTGAAGGCATTTAAAACCTTTTCAAACTTTTTGAAATGTAACATACATTATCATTAACTGTAGTCATCCTTACCTTGAAGCAGAACACCAGAAGTTACTCTTGTTTTCTCATTACATGCAATAAAAAGTATTCATTTTAATTGTAGAGTTTGATCAATTTAGACAAAGTTATATGATTTACTGCCTGCAGCTGTAGCACTGTGGCATCAGATCTCAAAAGCTAAGCAGAGTCAGGGCTGGTTAGCACTTGGATTGGAGACCGCCTGGGAACACCAAGTCTTGTAGGCTTGGGGGAAGGACCTGGCAATCTACTCCCAAAAAACAATCAGCCATTGAAAACCCTATGAATAGCAGAGAAGCATGACAACTGTGTTTTGCCTGTTGTATGTAGGGTTGCTATGAGTCGGACATCTACTCCACAGCACCTAACAACAATAACATAATTTAATAATCATCACTATGATAAAGTATAATATTTCTATCACCCCCTGAATTTTCCTCACTTCCATCTCTTGTCAGATTCTCCCTGTTCTCAACCTAGATTATTACTGATGAGAGTTTTATATATTCTTAAATTTCAAAAAAGAAAATTATAAACATTCAATTTGTACTCTGGTGCATGGATTCATATTTTTCAGCTTATTTTCAAGCTCCAGAAGTGGGGTTTATGAATATTACTATTTTGTGTCATTTTTGTGATGTAATACATCATGTCATTGTATAGATATTCTGTGATATTTTTATCATTACTTATGTGGATAGACATTTGAATTGTTTTTGATTCTTGACTGTTATGAATGTAGTTTCTGCACACACTAAAACAATGTTATCTATCTGCCTGTGGTTATGTTTTTACATATCCTTGGTAGAAATCAAGAAGAGGAAATTTGGGGTCAAATATTAAGTGAATTGTGACTTTGTAAGAAATTGTTAAACAATTTTCCAGGTGGAAGTAATATTTACAGTCTTATCAGTGATGTGTAAAAAATGTAGTTACTTCATAACCATATTAAACTTTGTTATCATTAGGCTTCTAAATTTTAGTCAGTTTTGTAGATGTGTAGTACTTTCACATTATAGTCTCAACATTTCCCTGCTGTCTATTGATGATAACCATTTTTTGATTGTTTGTTGGTCAAATATGCACATTTTTAAAGTTATTTTATAAAGCAAGGGGTGAACATGAGCAACGTACAATGTTATACATGTACGGAAAGCTCATAATTAAGCCCATTAATTTGTGCACTAAAAATTACTAATAAAAATGATTTATTGCTTTAAGTATTTTCTTGTTATCAAGTTTTAAGCATTTTATGTAGTTAAGATACAAGACATCTCATAAATATATTTCTGTTCTGTTGTCTGCCATTTTTTTTTTTTTTTTCCAGTACTGGGGGTTGGACCCAAGACCTCATGCTTGCATGTGTTGCAAGTGTTGTACCATTGAGCTGCTACCTCAGGCTCTTTTTTGTTTTGTTTTGTTTTTTTACTGTTTTGAGACAGTAAGTTATTCTAAGTTATGCAGACAGCCTTTGGTCTCAAATTTGTAATCCTCCAGCCTCCACCTTCGGAGCTACTGGGATTACAGGCATGTGCCACTGAACCCAGCCTGCCTTTTCATTTTATAAATGGTGTCTTTTAAATAGCAAAATTTTTAAATTTTAATAAAATTCAATTTATCTATTTTCGCTTCTATACGCTTCTATACTTCATCTTTCATTGTCCTAAGAAGTGTACACTTCTCGCAAACTTGCAAACATATTTTCTCTCCAAAGATTTTTTCTAAAATGTTTTCAATTTCACCTTTTATATTTTATGTATAAGTGTATAATTTTTCTGTATTATATAGAGATCAAAGTTCACTTCATACACAAATATTCAGTGTAGCCAAGCTTATCTGTTGCAAAACACTTTCTTCCCATTGACTATCCGTGATGACCTTTTCAAATTAATTAAGAATATGTGCCTGACTATTTCTGTGGTCTCTATTCTGTTCTATGGATCTATAATTCTATCTTAACACAATTATCATATTCACTTGATTAATGTAACAATAATTTTTTTTTCCAAATCCTTCACTACAGGTCCTCCAACATTGTTCTTTGCTTTAAAGTTTGGTTTGATTAGTTGTGGAGATATATTATTTTTGACCAAATTTCCTGCAGAGAATTTGAATGAAATCTTGTCAAATTTATAAATCAAATTTGGTAGAATTTAACATCTTAAAAATACAGAATTTCCATCCCAGAAAACTGATGTATTAGCCCATTTATTTATATATTACTAAATAGCTCTTACCACCAATTTGTTGCTTGAAGTGGCCTTAAACATGTTTTGTTAAATGGAATTTAAATATTTTATGTTGGTCAAGATATATTTATGGTTATTTTTATTTTTAAGATTTTTTGTTAATATATAGAATTCTGACCAAATCTTATATATTTACTTTAGGTGATATGTTTTAAATAATTTATTCATAAACCTAATATTTTAACTCATATTTCATATCATGTTTGACTGAAGAAATTTTTATTTTTTAAAAAAACTTTATACTATCATTCTTTTCCTATTCAATATTTATGGCCATGCCCAACAGTATTATAAGGAAGAACAAAAACAAGAATACATATTCCTGCCTTATTAGGAATATTAGAGTTAATAATTTCAGACTTTCAGCATTAAGAATAACGATGACTGTAGATTTTTTCTGTTCATAGATTCCCTTTGGCAAGGTTAGGTAGTCCTATCTACTTTTAGTTTGCTGAGGGTTTTGTTTGTGAATGTGTGAGTATGTATTTATTAATCAGTGTGTGATGAAGTTCTTCAAAGTGCTTATTATTCCTCTATTTAGATCATCATATCTATATTCAAAGTTTTGAATGGCTGATAAATAATATTGATTGATTTTGAATGTTAAGCCAAAATTGCATAGCTTTGATAAGGCCACTTGGTTATGATGCATCAGCATTCCTTGTAGCCATCAACTTAATTAGCTATTATTTTGTTAAGAATTGTAGTGTCTACATAATGAGAGATATTGTTGATCTTTCGTCCATAGCCAAGGGTAAGCTGTTAAACATTTCTGAGACATCAAGAATTTTTATGACTAAAGATTCAAGTATATAATTTATATGAATATATTGTTATTGTTTGTTGTTGTTAAATGCCATCGAGTCAGTATCCGACACATAGCGACCCTCCTAGGGTTTTCAATGGCTGTTTTTCAGGATTGCCTTGGGAGTGGTTTGCCAGACCCTTCTCCCATTTTTGCAGTGCTGGGAATTGAACTCGAGTCCTCAGAGACTGCAGCACAGCGCTCTACCCACTGAGCTAAATCTCAGCCCATATGAATATATATATATGTGTGTGTGTGTGTGTGTGTGTGTGCGTGTGTGTGTGTGTATTTGTGTATATATATATATATATATACATATATATGTATGTATATATGTATATATACGTATATATAACATATATTTATAAAAACAAAAATTTTCTACAGAATTACATTTATATGTACACATACACATAACTTTAAACTTTTATGTCTTAACCTATGTGTGCCTTTTTATTTAAAAAGTTCTTTTTGCCCGCTATAATTCCTCTCTTATCTGATCTTATAAATTTGGTCTTCTATTGGAATTTA
>VMDO01027955.1:0-24572 GCA_007922755.1 Pedetes capensis
AAAAAAAGAACCATCTCCTTCATTGAGATGAGATTGCTATTGTTTAATTTCACCTCACAACAAGCTCTCCTTTATAATCTTCAGTTTTAGATATGTCTGTAGAATTTGCTAATGGAGGCACAACTTTAATTCCTGATAAGAACATAGAGTCCCTAAGAAAAAGGCAGTTTTCTATTAGTTTTGAATCCATATTTGGGTACTTCCCAAATCCAGTGGGTACTTCACGCACACAACAGCTTGAATGAGGAGATCTGCCTTCATCTTTAGGACCATTCACCTCCAAAACCTGACTGTTACATACTACCTGTGTCTCTTGGTCAGTTGTATGACTTTTGCTTCAATTTTTCCATATGTAACATGGGGATAATAACTGCACAAAGCTCATATATTTGTTGTGGGAAGATCAAGTTACTTAACAAGGGTAGAATACTTGGAACAGGGCTGAGCACATGTTGAAGAGTCAATACACATGAGTTCACAGGAATAGCAGGTTGCTCACTTTTATGGGGAGATTCAGTTTCCAGGATCATCAAGGACCTTGTGCTGCTGAATAATTCCTGCATCTGCCTGATTTGGTGTCTGAAAAGCAAATCATTTCATTCTCTCCTTTGGATTAAGTATCAACCACAGAAATCTCGGTGGAGAAACACGTGAGTTCTTTTGTCCCCATCCACCCCATCCACACAAAAGTTCCAATACATAAACCTGTTGCTTGGGGTGGTCTCGCCAATGAGAGCAACCTCAGACTCACACTGAGCATGGTTTGGGGCCCTAGCATCGTCCCTGTCATGAGGCCAGGCCTTGCATGAATGATCACCAGTAAAGTCATCTTGGGAAGACTGCTTGTTCAATCGCACGTGATGCCTTTATAGAACCGGCCATATGGAAAGTCAAAAACCAGTGCTGTGTCTGATCTTTATGGTAACCATGGAGAGCAGCTCCGGCTTCCCTCATTCTGTAGTTGAGGAAAGAGTTTTCCCTCGATCACTTTACTCCTGGCCATTCAACCAGGAAGCACCTTCAGCTCTGGCTGGTCTCAGTGCTCACCATCCTCCACTATGGGAATTTGCAGGAAGCTGCTATGGCTTTTAAGAGAGGTTTCTTCTATGCATGGGAATTTGGTAAATATATAAATCGCTAAACTAAGTCAGTGTCTAGCATGTAATTCAACATTGAAAAGTACTAGATATTTTATTACTCAACTCACTTTCAACTCTGAAATTAAGTGATGTATGGATACGATTAAATGGAAACTAGCAATACAGAAATATCTCCATTTGCTCATCTGTTATCTGGCAGCTATTGCTCCAGGAGATCAGACTATTTGAGATTGAATTGGTTGTGTTTGTATGAGAAGGAAGGCTGAGAAGTAGGGAGAGGGTGGGGAAAGGGCAGGATTTTAGGAGAATCTTAGAGATGGGCTCTCCTTGGGTTGAGCCTGATGTTCTAGCAGCAGATGAGGGCTCGCCTGCCGTTGACCCTGAGCCAAGGGGTCAGCTGTGAGTGATTTACTAAGGACGTGATCCCAGCAGAAGCTGGCAATGAGTTAAGATGCAACAGGGAAGAGGCACAGTTTCAAGTGGAGACCCAGACTCAACCTGATCTGACAGGAAATTATAACTTACCCCAGGATTTGATAGGCCCATCTCAAAGCCAGTCACTGGTTCCAGCCAGTCATTGGCTGAGCGCTGGCCAGGGGTGGGGAGACCAAGGGTGTGAACTCCACATGGTCCCGCCAGCTCAAACGTGGTCCTCTGGAGCTCCCCACAGGTGTGGGCCATAGCAGTAGGGCCCAAAGAAACTGACTGGGTCTAGGTGGGCACTGCCCATGCCTGATGCCCTCAGGTTCCAACACCAATCCCTGACGTCCCATGATCTGTCTAGGGAAAGTCACTGGGAACAGTGCTCACTCAAGTCCTCTTGGGCTAGGTCAGGTGTATGATCCTAGGGCTTGGGCACAAGGGGCTATTTGAGAAGCTTCCAGTGGGTAATGTGGCTCTTGCCATGAAAGAGTTTCTTTAGAGCCTAGGAAAGAGTGACGGTGCATCTCCCAGGGATAGGGAAAGGAAGGCTTGCTACCTGGAGAAACTGTGAGGAAGGCAGGAAGGACACCCCGGGCGTCCAGCTACTGGCCTTCAAGTCTGTGGCATGAGGATCTCTCCATAGGATCCTATTTTTCCACCTCTGAGCTTTAGACAGAACTGGGGCCGGGGGGGTCAGTGTGCTATGGGTGGAGTCCCCAAAGTTCAAGTACTGGAATTTAGTCCCCAAAGTCATATGTCAATGGTGCTAGGAGGTGGGGCCGCGGGGAGGTCTAGAGGAGATCATGGGGGTGGGGCCCCATGAAGCTATGGTTTCCTTAGGAAAGGAAGAAAGATGGAGCTAGGTCACTTGTCATGTCTCACGTGTTCACACCCTGTCATGCTAGGCAGCTGAAGGCCCTCAACAGGGGCCAGGTACTTGCTTTTGGAGGTCCAGCTTCCAGAATCATGAACTCAATTGGTTTCTTTATCATTTAGCTTTGTTGTTGTTGTTAGGTGCCTTTGAGTCAGTATCCAACTCATAGCGACCCTCATAGGGTTTTCAATGGCTGAGTGCTTCGGGATTGCCTTGGGAGTGGATTGCCAGGCCCTTCTCCCATTTTTGCAGTGCTGGGAATTGAACTCGGGGTCTCAGAGACTGCAGCGCAGTGCTCTACCCACTGAGCTAAATCCCAGCCCATCATTTAGCTAGTCCTAGGTATTTTGCTATATCCACAGAAAGGGGACTAAAACACAGCAGTCCAGTTTCTCCTGGCCAAGATCTGTGCAAGGCCCACCCTACAGTTTCTCTCTTTCACCTCGGGAAATCTCATGAGAGAAGTGGTAACCCCTTTGGCATGGGAGAAAGCTGAAATGAGAGCTACTGCCCACATCCAAGCAGGTTATTGAAAAGCAGAATTCTTAACCTAGTCCATAGGATTTCAGAGCTGCAAGCCTTCCACTGCCACCAAAGAGGGTCTTTAAGTTCTAATGAGCTTGTTAGCAGCAAAGTCAGTCAAAGTGGCAGTTTAAGCTAAAAACTGAATTGCAAATGTCAGTTTGCATTTCAATTTTTAGGCAGTTTCTGATAGCAAAGGTAGAAAGATAATTCAAATCTTGACATGGGTTGAGTTTTTGGTGGGGTTCAATGACATTTTTTTTTTTTTCCTGCAGTACTGGAAGGTTGGACTCAGGGCCTCACATATGCTAAATAAGTCCTCCAGCCGCACTTCCAACATCTTTTTTATTTTTTTATTTGAGACAACGCCTTGTTAATTTGCACAGGCTTCCTCTGGCCTCAAACTTGTGATCTTCCTGCTTCAGCCTCCCAAGTCACTAAGATTACAGGCGTGTGCCATGACACCCAGCTGACGTGATTCTATTTTCTTTTCTTTCTTTCTTTCTTTCTTTCTTTCTTTCTTTCTTTCTTTCTTTCTTTCTCTCTCTCTCTCTCTCTCTCTCTCTCTCTTTCTCTCTCTCACTCTCTCTTTCTTCTTTTTCTTTTCTTTTTCTTCTTTTTCTTTCTTCTGTTTCTTTTTCTTTCTTTCATTTTTAAAATTTTTATGTATTTATTTTTTGGGACAAGGTCTCACTAGGCTGGCCTTGAGCTTGTGATTCTATTGCCTCTGCCTCCAGAGTGCTGGGATTACAAGTGTACTCTACCATTCCCAGCATCAATAATAGGTATACTTAAGTGTGTGGTTGCTACTCAGTAGCCAGGATAAAATATCATTTCTCTAGAGCAGCTGGTTTGTGCACATCATATAAGAGCTGGTAATTACATATGTGCTCATGTCACAGTGACTGAGGAAAAACAGAATTTAACATGTGGCTTATTTGCAGCTAGTAGGCAGAATTTTACAGCGTGCTCTTTGTGTATTAACATCATCTCCAGCTGTGTCTGACAATTTATCTTTAACTTGTTCTTTCATCTCTTGATGACTTGTTTTCTAGTTTCAGCCCTTTTCATTATAGATAATTAATATCCAGGGTCAGCTTTAGCTCAAGCAGTTACTTCTTCTTGCTGGACCTTCATCAGCCTCAGCCCTCAGCCTGGAGTGGCAGCATACACCTGTAATCCCAGCAATTTGGGAGGCAAAGGATGTTCGAGGCCAGAGGCAGCCAGTGTCACTTAGTGAGACCCTGTTTCAAGATAAAAGGTTTAAAAGGGGCTGAGGGTGCAGCTCAGTGGTAGAGCACTTGCAAAGTATGCACAAGGCCCTGGGTCCAAACACCCAAAACCACCCCCAAAAAAAAAAAAATTGCTTAGCCAGAAACTTCTAATTCTAAAAATGCCAAGGGCAGTAAATAATCCCTGGTTCACTCTTTTATTAACTGGGACATATTTCTAGTAGCAAGTTTATCATATTAAGAGAATCCTCTTATTGTAGCCTCTATTTTCCCACTCACTCTCCAGCCCTTTAAAAGAAGAAACCAGATTTTACACACACTTCCATCCCTCTATGCACTGCACAGATTGTGTGCCTAAAATGCTCTTATTGATTATACCTATGCTGGCAAGGCAGGCCAGGTATGACGATGGATAACATCTCAGGACAAATTGGCTTTCTGGTTGAAAAGCCACCTTGAATTGTTTTGGCTAGGATAGAGTGAATATGGATTTCTTCAGTGGAAAAAATTTCACAATAAAGCCAATAATATTGCCTGTTTATGTGTAAGACAATGCATATAATATTCCACTCTTTAAAAGGAAAGATGGGGTATATGCAAATAGACATAGAAATATAACAACAAGAAAACATGTTAATTGTGGTTAACACTAGGTGCTAGAATTATAGATCAATTTCATTTTCTTCATCAAACCAGTCTCCAATAATTCTAACAATAAGAGTGCCAAGGGAACAGTAAAATAAAAAAAAATGTTACACTGTTTAAAATAAAAGGGAAGAAGCCCTTAAAAATAAAAATAAAGAGGAGAAAAGTTTTTGCAAAGGCATATCTCCATCCAGAAAGATGTGCGCCTTTACAGCAAACTTTGTTCCTTGGTTGTCTGCTTTTAATTAAATACATCGTCTCTCCAGAGGTACAAGCACTATATTAAATTTTTACATTAGTCATTAAAGATTCAGTTTTAGTGTCTCACTCTTAACAGAATGATCTTCCAAGTATTAGATTTTACTTTGTTGTTTAAATTATTCTCTCCTCTCTTCTTTTCCAATTTAAGTCACTTATTGGCAACAAAACACTCACTGAAATGTAACCATTTGTATGAATAAAGCATGAACTCCAGAGAATGCAGTCCTCATTCCCGTGTAATGAAATCTATTTCTCTTTGATGGTCTCAATTAAGAGAAGTTAAGAATTGGGAGTATGATTTTAATTATTTCTTGATGTATCTGCCTTTTGCCATACTGGAGAAGCCAGCAATAGTGTCTGTGAGGACTCTTAGGACTGCCCTTGGCATTGGGTCCTATGATACGACTGGCCTCTCTCAGGGCAGAGAGCCAAGCACTGATGTTAAGAACAAAAGGGGAGAAGAGCTTTGTGCCTTTCACTGAGTCTTTTGCAATGAACAACTTCCAGCATGGAGAAAAAGCCAGGGCCCTCTTGGGCCATGAGCAGGGGTTGGGAATTCTGGCTGGGCTCAGCTGGGGCCTCCTCTACTCTATCTGCTGCTGACCAGGGCCACCAGGTGGTAGTCAGCTGGCAGCTGGCTTAGTCTGCAGATGGTCAAGGGTGTGTCTTCTTGCATGGCTGGTACCTTGAGACAGGTGGGTAGAGAGACTAGAAAGACTAGGTGTAGCTGGTCCTTCTCCACCTCCACAGCATCTCCAGGTCTCTGTAGAAGGGTAGTGAAGCCTTCACAGAAGGACTCTGCTCCAGGAGATGTGGAATGGAAGCTGCCCCTTCCTTAAGGTCTGGCCCCCCAACTGGGTGCATTGTCACTTGTGCTACAGTCTCTTGGTCAAAGCATCCACAGAACCCAACCAGACTCAAAGAGAGGGACACAGACTATTGTTAGGTGCCATCAAGTCAGGTCTGACTCAGAGCCAAATGCACAATATAACATACAACAGAACAAAACACTCCCTGATTCTGTGCCAGGCACACAATCTTACTTATGTTTAAGCCCAATGTTCCAGACAGTGTCAATACATCTAGTGGAGGGTTTTCCTTTTTTTTTTTTTTTGCTGACCTGCCACTCTCCCAAACATGATGTCTTCTCCAGGGACTGGTCCCTCCTGAGTACATGGCCAAAATATGTAAGATGCAGTCTAACCATCCTTGCTTTCAAGGAGCACTCTAGTTGTACTTCTAGCACAGATCTGTTGTTTTTTTTTTGACAGCCCATGGCTTATTCAATATTCATCTCCAGCACCATAATTCAAAAGCAACAATTTTTCTCCTGTCTCCTTTTTCAATGTCCAGCTTTCACAACCATATGATGTGACTGGTGCTGCTGTCAGAAACTGTGTAGCTCTGTTGAATGCAACATATTGTCCTAAAGCACATATCCATAGGGACAGCATGTCCCATTCTTAGTGTCTCTCAGCTAATACATGAAGGTCCTGGTCCTTTCCAGGGCATGACCCAGGTCCAATTGCCTTTCATTTGCACAGGACTAAGCAATAGGAAGTTACACTCAAGGCTTGCTATTTGCTCTTCTTTGTTGCAAAAACACTCTGCAAAATCCTTAATTAAATAAAAATGCTGAATAGATACTATATCTCAAAGTGTGTGATAAAAATAATATTTCCTGGTTCTATGGCTAAATGTAAATAAAATTGGATGACTTGTTTGAGATAATTCATCATATATTATGAAGAAAAGTTCTACTCAATTTATTCTGAAAGGAAATAATGAAAGGTTGAGTTATGCTGGGTGCTGTGGCTCATGCCTATAATCCCAGCAACTGAAGAGGCTGAGGTAGGAAGATCACAAGTTTGAGGCCAGAGGTAGTGCATATAACTTAGTGAGACTCTGTCTAAAATAAAAAATAAAAAGGGGCTAGGGGTCCCACTCAGTGATACTACACTTAAGTAACTTGTGCTAGGCCCTGGGTTCACACCCTTAGGGCTACAAAAGTAAAAAAAAAAAAAAAAAGGAAAGAAAAGAAACAAAGAAAAAAGAAAAAAAAATGTGGTTATTCCAATATCTATTTGATATGAATTCATTGAGGTTTTTCATTTGTTTCATTTTTATGTGCCAGACATTGTTTTGGGTCCTGATCATCTACTACTAAATGAGATGTTTTAAACTCCTGCCTTCATGGAGCTTACGTTCTAAAGAGACAGATAATATGTAAGTAAACACATTGACATGTCCCTCAGCTACAGTGATTTGTAGTGAAGAAAGAAGAGTTAGACTGCTGCTTTAGCAGTAGAATACTTGCCTAGCATGATTGAGACCCTGGGTTCCACCCCCAGAACCACCAACTACAATAATAAATTGATATGTCTTTAGCCAGGCATGATGGTAAAATTCTGTAATTGCAGCATTTGAGAGGCTGAGGTAGGAGGAGTGCGAATTTTAGGACAGTCTAATTTATATACATCTCTAAGAAACAAACAACAACAGAAAGAAAGAAAGAAAGAAAGAAAGAAAGAAAGAAAGAAAGGAAAAGAAAGAAAAGAGAAGAAAGAATAGTAGGAAGGAAGGAACGAAGGAAGGAAGGAAAAGTAAAATAGTGAGGCACTGGGCTAGAAATGACCGGAAGCAGGAGAGGGTTGTTGTTTGCTTAGGTGATGAAGTGAACTCAGCATCTAACAGTGGAGCAGATATTTTAACAAGATAAAGGAAGTAACCCTTTGGTAATAGGAGAAAAAAAGTTATCCGATAAAAATAAAACAAGAAACAAAGTTCCTGAGGCAGCCACAGGTTTTCACTGAGTACCAAGGTGGTTGAAGCAGCGTCAGAGAATTAGGCAACCATTGGTTATTAAAAGCATATCAAAATGAATCACATTAAGGTGTACATTAAAAATTTCCAATAAAAAAATGCTATGTGACAAATAAGCCCAAAACTCAGTGGGTTAAAGTAATGACAATAAGAAATGATTTAGTCTCATGAATATTGTTGGTCGAACATCCAGGAAGTGGCTCCACCGAGAGGTTCTGGCTCAGATTCTTAGGAGGCGCCAGCTGGTGTTCCTGTCACCTAAGGGAGAAGGACATGGCAATCCACTCCCAAGGCAATCCCAAAACAATCAGCTAAAACCCTAGGAGGGTCGCTATGAGTCGGACACAACTTGACGGCACCTAACAACAACAACAACAACAACAACAACAACAACAACAACAACAAGGGATCATTAGCTCTGAGGGTCCCATGCTCAAAGGGAGACCCTGTGTGGCAAGGGTGCCTGTTGCTGCTGGCTGGGGGCCTCAATTGCTCACAATATGATAGCTGAGTTCTAAAGGTGAGAGGTGGGAGAGAGAGAGAGAGTGAGAGAGAGAGAGAGCCCAGAGGAAGGGCATCCTTAGTGTGCTGTAACCTCAGAAGTCCAGCAATGTGAGATCTGCTATAGTCTCCTGATCAGGACCCAGAACAGAAGAGACAAATCCACTCCTCAGTGTGTGTGTGTGTGTGGGGGGGGTCAGTCCTATTGAGAAAGCTTGTGGGAGGGGACCCATATGTAGGTCTGACCATCTCTGGAAAAAGCAATTTGCTCCAGGTGGCTGCATATGTAGGGTCTTGAGGACCATAGTCCAGATTTAGGATTTTATAGAAAATATCAATATGTACCTAACAACAGCAACAGCATCATCAATATATACACTCTATGTAGAAATATGGACTAAAGGACTAGAAGAAACAGTTGAAAGGAGTTGAAAGCAGTTGTTCCTGGGTAATGGGACTTGGGAATGGAGAGGGGTAAGAAGCGTATGAAAGAATTGGTCAGTCCTGCAAAAATGTACAGTTAATATTCGACATACATTAAATGTGTACATGAAGTTAAAGAAACAAAAATATAGTCACAAAAGAAGGAGTTAGGATTTCAGGGCAAGTGCAGTCAGGCCTTGGAGGTTTGGGGTAGGGAGGTGACAGTGGCCAGAATCACACTGTTAGAAGCTCAGGGAGATGCAACTGAAATTGCCTGAGAGCAGGAAGACAAGAGGGTACTGACATTGTCCAGGAAAAACATGAAAAGTCAGCCTAAGTTGTGCCAGCAGATGTGGCAAGGAGTTTCTGATTTGGGAAAGCTTTGGAGAGGAGCAGGTATGACCTCCCTTCCTATTAGATGTGAATGGAGACATTAGAGGCCATTCCTAGGTCCTGGGCTGGAATAAGTGGGGGAATAGTGCTTCTGTTAGGGAAATGGGGGGGAGTGATCTGGAGAGGTGTGGGGACTGAGAGTCCCATCACAGACATACTCAGTTTGGTGCCTGCTGAATACAAAGGGACTCAGCAATGGGCAGGGAGGTGACAATTCACTGGTGATCCTGTAAGGCCTTGAAGAGAACAGATAAAGATGAAGAGCTGAAATTCATGTCACAGCTCACTAAAAATAAGACTTAACTGAGAAAAGTGCAGAATTTTTTTGAAGGACAACTTATATGGAAATAATTAAAATGGTACAATCAGGATGTCATGCTTTGAGCCTAAGGGGCAAATCAACAATTTTCTAGGCTACTATTGGAATCAAGCCACCTTTATTAACGGTGTATTCACAGTATGTACACACACACACACACACACACACACACACACACACACACACACACACACGTCACAGCATTCACATTTTATAGAAGATTCCAAAAAGGAGGAACTTGAAACTATATTCAAGAAAAGTCAGAGGATGAGCTAAATCAGATACTGCTTGCCCATTTCCCAATTTGAAATCCTAGGTTTACATTTGTGTGCACATCCACACAGCTGAGGACTGTGGTTGAGAACATGATTATTGTCATAAAGGCCTCAGGAAACTGGCTCTGTCCAGGAGATTCATTTATGCTTTTTGTTTACTATGGAGGCTCAGAAACCTCCCACCCCAGGGTGCTCTACTTCTTACTTGTGTATTGGTTCTAGTTATCATTTAATTTATTATTGTTCTTGACCTAAGTTCATAATGGACATAGGCAATCATTTCTCCCTGTATTGACATATCCAACTTAAACTTATTGAGCACTTACCACCTGTCAGGCATTGCTAAATGTTGGTGATCAGTACTGACATTTTAGGCATAGATCACATCTGAGAAAGGGCTGTGCAAAGGCCTTAGGGTTGGAGACTTTGCAGCCCAGGATTAATCACTGAGTATAATGGAAAGTCTCATCTTTGATGTACATATGTTTATGCCCTTTCAGTCTATTGTAGACAAGCCAGACAGAAGTAGGATGAGTGGACAGAAGCCTTGAAGAGGCGGCTTTTCTGATAGAAGTGTCCCAAGCACCCAGTAAGTTGCCCATGAGCACCAGCTAGGAGTGGAGGCTGAGAGGAAGGTGTGCCTGTGCCACAGACTCCCCAGACGGCCCCTCTGTTCAGGCCAGACTTCTTCAGACTGGAAATTCCCCTCATGCCATACTCTTTCCTGAAGCCCTAGAGGCCCTGTATCTGCAAGATACAACAGGCACATATGCTCTGGGTCCAGGTTGTAGGAGACGGTTTCCCCAGGTCCAAATCATACTGAGTTACAGCCGTGAACCTGATGAATGACACGTCAGTGGAAACTCCAACTCCTTGCTCATCTCTCTTGCTTGTTGTTGTTGTTAGGTGCCGTTGAGTTGGTATCCGACTCATAGCGACCCTCATAGGGTTTTCAATAGCTGACTGTTTCAGGATTGCCTTGGGAGTGGATTGCCAGGTCCTTCTTCCATTTGTGCAGTGCTGGAAATTGAACTTGGGACCTCAGAGATTGCAGCGCAGCGCTCTACCAACTGAGCCAAATCCCAGCCCTCTCTCTTGCTTAGTCTCTGTGTAAATTGCCAAAGAGCCAATCTGTCCTTGTCCCTGTTCACCTCTTCTATCTCTGAGCTCCTTGTCACCATGCAGACCTCATAAACTCTCACTTCCTCACCAGCTGCAGCATTAATAAAGGTTTATCTATTGAACAAGAATTCAATTTCAGGGAAGACAAATTCTTTCCAGTTTACTTTAGGATAGCATTGACATTTTAGAATAGATAGCTACTATAATCAAACTTTTTAAAACACTGAAATCGTATTTTTTAAGGCTTCATAAAATGTTTAAATGGTGCAGCTGTATAATTTCTGGATTCTGCAGCTTCAGAGTGATGAATAACATTGGGGCAGCTGCCTAGCAGAACTTCCTGCCCTTCCCAGACCATTCAGGTGAGCTGAAGACAACTTCAAGGTCTCTGCAACAACAAAGCCAGCGAAATGTTCCTTAAAGTGATTACTTCCTCAAGCTCTTTATGTTTCCTTAGACATCACCCTGCAGGCTGGAAAGTGTACCTAATCAGCATACCTCCTTACTTCCAGGGTGGGACAGTTGTGCTCTGGAGCTTTTAGCATCTGGAGCATACAGACAGCCTGCCCAGCTCACATCTCAAGCTCCAGGCAGAGTGAGGGATGTGACATCCTTCTACAGCTGCATCACTGGTCTCCATTGGCTGTCAGTGCTGCAGTTGGGAAACTGGTGGGTGCTTTGTGCTGGTAGCGTTGGGATGGGTCCCAGGGCCTTGCACATGGTAGGTCAGTGCTCTCCACTGAACTCCACCCCCAGCTGTGATGACTTTTAATAGGTGTTACTTCATCCCTTTTGAGTTCCATTCATTCATTGTTTCAACCCATATTCATTGATGGGCTGAACTTCAAATGGGGTAAGACATAGGGACTGCAGGCTTGTGTCCTCCAAATTCATATGCTACAGCCCTAACTGGGCTGGGATTTAGCTCAGTTGGTAGAGTACTGCGCTGCAGTCTCTGAGGTCCTGAGTTCAATTCCCAGCACCGTAAAAATGGGAGAAGGGCCTGGCAATCCACTCCCAAGGCAATCCTGAAACAGTCAGCCATTGAAAACCCTATGTGGGTCACTATGAGTCTGATACCGACTTGACAGCACCTAACAACAACAACAACATCAATAGCCCTAACCTCCAAGAGGATGGAAATAGGGCTGGGGGAGGTTGTTAGGTTTAGATGAGGTCATGATGGGAAGAGGAAGATGAGGAGGAAGATTGGCGCATGTTTTCTTTCTCTCTACCAGGTGAGGATACAGAGTTTGCAAGCCAGAAAGCGAGGCTCCCCCAAGGCACCCATGCTCTGGCACCCGATGTCAGACTTCCACCTCCAGAACTGTAAGAAAGGAGCATTGAATTTGAGTTTTGGTTTCTGATCTCATTTCTGCCCATTTTTCTTTTCAGTAAATATTCAATAAGTAAGATCGTGTGCCTGGCACAAAATTGGGGAGTGTTTCGATCTGCTCTACATAGGGTCACTATGAGTCAGACTTGATTCAAAGGCACCTAACAACAACAACAACAACAACAGCAGCAGCAGCAGCAGCAGCAGCAGCAGCAGCAACAACAACATTTAATAAATATGAGCTAGCCCCAGTAGCTCTGATTGGTTCAGATGCCATGCATGATCAGCAGTCTACCCTGCTCCCTGCCGTATGAGCATTCCTGGTAGCATCCCCAAGATGCTCTGCTTCTAAGACCTTTGAGGAAGGATGCCTTTTACCAGTCTGCCTCAGAATGTCACCTCCAGGGAATACCTTCACTAGGCTCAGCCAAATATTTGAAAGTTTCTGGATTTTACCAATGGTCAGAGTATGTTTCTTTATGGTGTCATGCTAAAATATTTAGTAGTAATTATTGTTTTAAAATTCAGGACTACCATGCTACTTTTATTGGTGAAAATGAGATTGTGACATTAAAGATGGCCAGAGGTTCTTTGTCAATTTTCTCATTGAGGTGTGGGGTCCGCTTGCTTGAATTTAGGGTGGCTCAAGTGCTTGACCTCTTGAATGCTCACATGCATCAGGAGAGATATTCCGGAACTCTGTGACTGGGTCTGGAGAAGCCTTACAACTTCTAATTGAGTCTACTAAAGTGCTCATTCTGGGATGCTTGAGTGAGAAATCCAACTCCTCTGCTGTGAAGATCAGGAAAAGAGGCCTTGGGATGTCCTAGAAGAAGAAAGGAGCTCAGTGGAGCTTGGCCTCCCAGCCATGTGCACTAAGGAGATGGACACATGAATAAACCTGTTGTGGATCCTTCAGACCAGCCAGCTGATCGGCTGCACACAACCAAGTGTCCCAGCCCCTTCATCTCCAGCAGAAGAATGTCTCAGCTGAGCCACACCTGAATTCCTGTCCAAAATTGCAAGGTATAAATAAGATACAAGTTTGAATGCAGTTTTTTAGGCAATAAGAGATAACTGAGCAGTGCATTGAATTGATTTTCTTTAGTGGTTGAGTTCTGAGCTCAGACTTAGCTGGGTTCTGTAAAGGGCACTTAGAAGGACTTCCACAAAGTGCTGGGATTTACACCTATTCATTATTCTATATTACTAGGGTTGAAAGGAATGATCTGATGGGAAGCTCATTTAGTTCTGGGTCTAGAAATGACCTTCTGCTTAATGTTAGGTACTGAACTCCTCCTGGCTGTTGACTTACACAAGAACAAACATGGAGAAGGGTCATTTTAGCCTTTCAGGAAAGTAAGTTAAGCCACTATGAATTTTGTATTTTTGATAATTTTTAAATCCCTGAAGGAGAAATGAAGCAAGAAAACCTGTTAGGGTTTGGTTTTATTTTCATCTTTCCTTGGAGCCAGACACTCATTTAAGCTGTTGTAAGAAGCTTATTGGTCTGTAGTTTTATCATAACATTCCATCTAAGGAGATGGGCAAAATTTTACATTCCAGTAATGTCTCCAACTGTTTATAGGATCCTCAGAAATTATAGTTTCAGTTGAGGAGGGTTTTTTTCTTTTTAAATTCATGTGAATTTTATGGAAAAGAGTCTATAAATTCAGGATTTATTTATACTTTCTGTCCTTCAAATGGAAGATTTTTCACTTAAAGTAAATTTCACTGGGCTCCCAAAAAATCTATACTAGTTCAGAGTAGGTTCTTAATTCAGCGGAGTGCTCTGCTTCCCATTTCTCATTCAGGGTCTTTGCAGGTTGGTAGAGAAATATGAGCCCTGCTTCCATTCTGTAGGGAAATCCAGCACTTTTTCTAAGGAGAAATAACAAATCATTTTCTAAGCAAAATGAAGTAGAGTATTTAAATTTTATGAAGTTTTTAAAATTCAGTAAAATTATGGCTCTAAGCAGTCTATGATAATCTTGACAGAATTTATCCAACTGTCCATTCTGAAGGTCCCTGTCCAACAACATATCTGAATCAGTGGTTTCAAATTTAACCACATGAAGGGCTATGATATGTTCATCAGTTAGTATTAGCAAGTTAAGTGAAGATTTACAACTAATAGGAGGATCCTTTAGGATCCTAATAGATCCTTTGAGTTACAATTTTTTTATAAATGATTTCCTTTATTCAAATGAAAAACTACAAAACAATTAAGAATGCAAATCTCAACTGCCATGGTGGGGCACTCCCAAACTCGGGAGGTAGAGGCAGGAAGATCATGAGTTGGAGGCCAGAGGCAGCCTGTGCAACTTAGAGAGACTCTATCTGAAAAGGGGCTGAGGGTGCAGCTTGGTGGTAGGGCATTTGTCTAGCGTGTGTAAAGCTCTGAGTTCACCTCCTTAGCACTAAAGAAAAAAAATCCCCCAAAGTAAAACTATATGTACTTTAAATGAGAAAGGAAGAGAATATTGTTGATTTAGCAGCAAGTCAGATTTCTTGGGATACTTTTAAAACACAAACATTTTCAAAAAGAGTAGCATAGTATTAGTTGCTATTATCTTACTTCTGAAGATAGAGTAGATACCATTAAAACCCTGGACATTATATATAAAACTAATGCAAGATAATTTGTAAAAATGAAGAGACCTCAAGGGACCTCAGGACCCAAGAAATAACATGATAATATGTTTCCTTAGTTTTATTTTTGCCACATATATCCTAGCTCAGGAAGTTAAAAACCCAAGGAATGTCAGTCAGTAAGACAAGAAAATAAAAGCAAAAACAAAGTCTGTCCTCTGACAGATGACTGTTCAGGCAATATGTTTCACATAAATACAATGGAATATTACCACACTATAATAGTAATGAGTATTGAGGACTTATGCTAAGTCATGTATGAGTTGATCACACTAACAATGACAAACAAATATGATTCTATTTATACAAGATACTTAGAGCAGTCAGATTCTTAGAGAAAGAATGAAAAATGGTGGTTGTCAGGGGCTGGAGGGAATGATAGACAGTTTGCTTTAAATGAGACTGGAGTTTTACTTTTGCAAGATGTTTGCAAGTTCTGCAAATTAATCTCACAACAATGTGAATATATTTAACCTTACTGAACTCTATACTTCAAAGTAATTAAGATGGTAAATTCTACATGTGCATTTTACCACAAAAAAAAAAAAAAATCAAGTCTTGTTTTATCTAGCAAAGTTCCAGGAAAAGAGCCCCCTTGCAGGACAATGTTCTATTCCAGCAGAACATGGCAAAAATGAAGCAAAAACAAAATCTGTGTCCCCAGCCCCACCTATACCAAGAAAGGTTATGTAGAAAACCTAGACTTTGCCCTTGCCAAGCTGAATCTTGTCTTCCTCCTCTTCAGCTAGGACTGTATCAGAAAAGTCTAACTAGGAGCCCAGAATCCTCCTTATTTAGCAGTAACCATGCCCATGCCATACAGTGTCCCTGTGGAGCCTAGACTTCTGTTCTCACTTGGCAGAAATGTAGAAGCACAGTGTCAGAGATAGCTAGGTAAACCACAAGATTTAAATAAGATATGAAGTCTCATAGTAACAAAATGTCCAGGTTTCAAATAAAATTACTTGTCACACCATAAAGTAGTTTGAAAGTTGTTTAAAAATACAACCAATAAATCCTAACACCAGGTTGACAGAGCTGTTAGAATTATCTAACAGGGATTTCAGTTATAAAAAATGCTTCAATCATCAATTATAAATATACTTTAAACATAAAAAAAACCTACCAGCAAAGAATTTGAAAGACCAAATGAAAAATTATAACTAAAAAATTATAACTAAAAAATAATGAAAGGGACAGAACAAAGAATCAGTGAATTGGATGACAGAACAAAGAAAATTATTCAATAATACAGTTAGGCATGGTGGCTCATGCCTGCAATCTCAGCACTTGAGAAGCAAAGGCAAGAAGATTGAGAGTTTGAGGCCAGCCTGGGCTGTATAACGAGACTCTGTCTCAAAAACCTAAGAGTCAAGGGCATGGCTCAGTGGTGGAGCACTTGTCTAGCATGCACACAAAAGACTTGAGTTTGATCCTAGTATATAAAATTTCAAAAATTGTCTAGTATAAACAACAGATATAAACTAGACACTATCCCAAACCAAACCAAAACAAACCAAGCAAGCAAAGAAAAAACCTTCAAGAACTAAAGCAATCAAATATCTGACTTTGATATCATGGGTCTTCCAGAAAGAAAGAAATGACAGGGATGAGAAAGTACTCAAAAAATTGATCCAACTTTGGCAAAAGACTTAAACTTACAGATTAAAGAGGTTGAGTAAGCTCTGAAGCAGGACAAACCCAAAGAAACCAAGAATGACCAGAGTCAAATTTCTGAAAACTAGAGACAGGGAACAATCTTTAAAAACATGAGAGAGAAGCAATTAAAATTACAATGTATTTCTCATCAGTAACTATAGAGGCCAGTACGAAGTCACACATTTTTTCAGTGCTTAAAGAAAAGAATTATCAACCCAGAATCCGAAACCAATTAATACATACTCCCAAAAGAAAGGTGTTGAGATTCTCAGATGAAAGTCAGCAAATGAAATTGTCATCAGAAGACTGAGCCTAAAACTTCTCCAAGCAGAACTGTTAAAGAAGGATCCTTGAAAATTTCCACTGGGAAAAAAAATAGTAAAAATATGGGAAACAAATGCATATTTCTTCTCCTGAATTATATTTGATGCTTGAAGCAAAAATTATAACATTGTCTACTGTGGTTCTAAATGTATGTAGAATAAATATTTAGAAAAAAATGTATTATAAAAGGGAAACAGAAAGGGCAAACAAAAGGAGATATGGCTTTTATCTTTCTCAGGCCAGATCACTCAATGACACAATTCAACTGTGATAAATACATATAATACAGCAAATATGATATCTAGAACAATCACCAAAAAGCTATAAAAAGAGACACACTCAGACACCCTTCAGATAAATAGAGCTCTAAGAAATGTACAAGTAACCCACAAGAAGATGAGAAAAAATAAAACAGAGAAAGAAAACCAGAGAGAAAAATATAAAGTAAAAGATTAAATATCAACTGTGAAACAGTAATCAAAGAAAAGCACCAGCAGCTTTGTTAATATCAACTAAAGTTGAGTTTAGAACACAGACTATTAGTAGAGATTAAGGAACTCAGCATAATAGCAATAATTTTCAAAGAGAATATAGCAATCCTAAGTGTGCACTATGGACCAAACAGCAAAACTACAAAATATGTGAAGCAAAACTGATAGAAATGAAAGGAGAAAGACATATATCCACAATCACAGTTGGATCCTCCAGCACCCCTTTATCAACAATTATAACTAGATAGAAAATTAACAAATATGTATAAGAATTTAGCAAGACCACCAATCAACAGGATTGAAACAATGCTAATGGAACACTCTACTCAACAGCAGAATATACCTTTTTTCCAAGAGCTCATGGAACATCACAAAGATAAACTATGTCCTGGGCCATAAAACAAACCTCAACACATTGAAAAGAATTAAGATCTTACAGAATATGATCTTTGACCACAATTGAATCAAATTAGAAATCAGAATAACAGAAAGATGGCAGGAAATTTCTGAACACTTGGAAGCTAAGACACTTCTAAATAATCATGGTCAAAGAGGAAGTCTCAATATAAGTAAAACATACATTGGAATGAATGAAAATAAAATACAACCTATCAACACTTGTGAAACATAGCTATAGCAGTGATAAAAGAAAAGTTTCTGGCAATAAATGCATACACTAGAAAAGTGGAAGTTTCAAATCAATAATCCAAGATTCCAAGTCAAATATCAAGAAAAAACAAGAATTAAATAAACCCAAAGCAGGTGGTAGGAAGTATATTATCAGAGTAATAGCAGAAATAGACAAATACAAAAACAGAAGCACAATAAACAGTAGTGAAAATCAATGAAACAAAAATCTAGTTATTTGAACATATTAATAAATTTGATAAACTTCTAACATGAATTACAAGGACAAAGAGATAAAAAAAGAGACACAACATCAATAGAAGGAATGAAGTAAGATTATCACTACAGACCCTGCAGACATCAAAACATAAGAACAGAATACTAAGGCCAACTCTACACGTACATGTGACAACTAGAAGAAACCAATTCATTGAAAAACAAAAACTACAACTCACCCAATGGGAAATAGATAATTCATATAGCTCTAAAACTATTGAGAATAATTTAAATACTCCTCCAAAAGAAATCTCCAGTGGTTTCACTGAAGAATTCTACCAAATATTTAAAGGAGAATCAACAACAATTATTCTTTATGTCTTCCAGAAAAAAGGAGAGGAGGGAACACTTCACTGTCCACTAAATAAAGCTATTATTACTGTGATATAAAAAATCAAAGATGGTTAAAAAGAAAGAAAGAAAGAAAAAAGAAAAGAAAAATACACACCAATATCCCTTATGCCTGTAGTTGTACCACTGTGTCATCCGATCCTGTCAGATGTCAGAAGCTAAGCAAGGTCGAGCCTGGTTAGTGCCTGGATGGGAGACCACCTGGGAACACCTGGTGCTGTAGGCTTGGGAGAAGGACCCAGCAACCTACTCCCCCTACCCCCCCCCCCAAAAAAAAAACACCATCAACCATTGAAAACCCTATGAATAGCAGAGAAGCACTGATAATAGTGTTTCACCTATTGTATGTAGGGTCTCTATGAGTTGGACACTGACTTGATGGAACCTAACAAGAATATCCCTTATGAATACACTCCAAAAACATTTAACAAAATATTAGTAAACAAAATTTGCAACATGAAAGAATTATACATTATGGCTAAGTGAGGTTTGTTGCACAAAAGTAATCCTGGTTAATACTCAACACAATCTACCATAGAATGAAAAATCACATCATTTATCAATTGTTGCAGAATAAATCATTTCACAAAATATAACATGTACTCATGATAGAAACACAGAAAAAGTAAGAATATTGGGAAAATTATCCAACTGGATGAAGAGCATTTTCAGAAATCTGCAGTGGATTTTATACTAAATGGTAAAAGACTGAATGTTTTCCCCTAAGATCAAGAACAAGGTGAAGGATGTTTTCTCTCTCATCTCTTATTCAACATAGAGCTAGACATTCTAGTTAGAGCACTAAAGCAAGAAAAGGACAAGCAGGCAGATAGAGTGGAAAGAATGAGATAAAACTCTTCCTAATTGCTAATGATGGGAGAAGTACATGGTAATGTACTCAGGAGGCAATCCTGAAACAATCAGCCATTGAAAACCCTATAAGGGTCGCTATGAGTCAGACAGGACTCAAGGGCACCTAACAACAACAACAACAATTGCTAATGACATGATCATATATAATGAAAATCCAGAAAAATCTATTTTAAAAAGAAGAAGAAGAAGAAAAAAAGACTGTATTAGTTACTTTGGCATTGCTTTGATCAAAAGGTGACAGAAGTGATGTAAGGAAGGACAGGTTTATTCTGGCTCATGGTTTCAGAGGTTCAGTCTGTAGTGGCCCCATATGCATGGCAGCAAGGACATGTAGAGGGGAGTTGCTCAGATCAAATGGACAATAGCAGGGTCATCCAGGTGGGAAATGGGGGCTGGGTATCACCTTCAAGGGCCCCCAGTGACCTACTTCTGCCAGCTAGGTCCCACCTCCTAAAGGTTCCACAGCCTCCCAAAACAGACCAAATGATCCAACATGAGCCTGTGGGGGACATTTCAGATCCAAACCACAACAAACCTTAAACTCCTACAACTAATAAATGAGCCTGGCAAGATTACACAATATAAAATAAATATATGAGAACCAATTTTGTTTTGATGTACTACCAATGGACATACGGACATAGAAAATAAAAATATAATATTATTTACAAATGGCTGTTGAAAATTAAACACTTACATGTAGCTTTAACAGTATATATACTGGACCTGAACATCATAAAATACTGATCAGTGGAATGTGGGGGATGATTAAGAAGGAAATGCTCCAGATCATGGTGAGGTCCCTGGACTGACCTCTTTGAACTGACCTCCTTCCATCCTGGAGGAGAAACCTGAGGCTTTGGTGGAGAGTAGTGGGCAGAGGATGAGTTCACAGGTGGCTCACTGGGTATGTCAGACATGCAGCTGCATAGTCAGAGTGCAGCAAAAAAATGAGAACAGATGGAACAGATTTGTGCCTTTGCTGCCCAGCAGCCCTCAGTGGTGCTCCAGGCTGCCCTGCATTATCCAAAAGACCACACAGAAGGGGAAGGTGAGGACTGTCTGGTGTTTCACAACTGCTCATATGCTGGTGGAAAGATTGTCCAGAAAGCAGTTCTCTACCAGTGCCCAGGTGGAGTGGACACTGGCATTGTCATTCTACAGACCAGGACACTGAGGCCAAGAACTTTCATTTCTCACCTAAGGAAGAGGTGAGGTCAGGATTCTGACTCTGGAGCCCACCTTCTACCTACTGCAATGAGGTGGCAGATGAGAAATGCAGGAGAGTGAAGCCAAGAGGAGGAAGGAAAGCAAGAAAAAGATCAGCAAAAGCTTTCAGGGAAGCAGAGCAAGAAGAGGGGACCAGAGAAGGAGAAAAACACCCACAGTGCAGACTAACGAGCCAGTGGGTGAGCAAAGCAATTGAATTCAGGAACTCGGGGATGGGATCTCAGAGGATGAACATTTGGCCGTTGGCCATGGGTTTAAGGAATCAGCTTCATAAACATTTATTCCTGCTTTCTCCAAACAAAAACCCCTGGAATCCTGGAGGCCTGCTCCCCTCTGGTGCGCTCTACTCTGTGCCTGGGCCTGATTTGTTTCTCTTGCAACCTGACATGGGAGGTGTAGCCTCCTGCTGGTGCTAGAGTCTGCTGCTCAGCCAGTGTTCCACTGTGGAAAAGGTTAGAGCTCTGCAAGAGAGGATGGTAGCCTGCTGGGGCTGACCTTTCCACCCACGGTCATGGCCATGCTCCTGCCTGCAGTCCCTATCCCCCTACCTTTGGCTTCAGGGTGATTGCTCCTTCAGGACCCAGGCCTTGGGCAAAGGTTAGTGGTATGAGGCACAGGCCTGGGAGGCACAGCAGGATGATGGGGACTCCTGGAGGGGTGGATGGAGATGGTGATGGGGCAGTGGGACACAAAGTGTTGGGAAATTCCCAAAGACAGACCCTTTGCATTTCTGCTTAGTTCAGTAACACATGGCTTGTGACTCCTGTAGCAAAGAGCTTTGCACTGAGGTAATATTTATTGCACTTTCTAAGATGTTGGCAGGCTGGGATTTAGCTCAGTGGGTAGAGTGCTGTGCTGCAGTCTCTGAGGTTCTGAGTTCAATTCCCAGCACCACAAAAATGGGAGAAGGACCTGGCAATCCACTCCCAAGGCAATCCTGAAACAGTCAGCCATTGAAAACCCTATGAGGGTTGCTAGGGTCGCTCTGAATCAGATACCGACTCGACGGCACCTAACAACAACAACAAGATGTTGGCAATGGAAGGTTGAATGTGGAGACTCTTTGTTCAACTTTCTGGTTAGTTAATGTATTTTCCATGGCTATCTCATGCCTGGTCCTATTATCCATAGTGGTCTTGGCAGACATATGGATCCCTGTCTCCTGGGCCCTCTGTACTAATCCCTTCATAGGCTTGTATTTTGAGTCTCCCTGCCAGGTTTGGGTAGAGGTAACCTCATATTCTGCCCACATCACATGACTGAGCTACTAGAGAAGCTCCTGAGACCACACAGACATTCCAGGTGTTAAAATGAGACTCAATGGCACTTGTTAAAGCACAGTGAGGAAGACTTTTAGGACCATCATGACAAACACAATGGGACTCAGTCGGGGACTGATGGGGCTCCATTCTAAATACAGCATGGGGAAGTGGGAATTTGTAGCCAAGGAGCAGAGTGGGGTTCCGTAGGCAGAAAACCACCAAGAAGAGCCCTCAGGAGTCAGGTGGGATTCCAGCTAAACCAGCCTAACAAGATTCTTGCTGAAGAGGGTCCATGGTGGTCAGATACCACCTGGGGGATGAGAGAACAGAGGAACTTGATCAGATATACAGGATGGTCAGGTAGGGGGAGGGGATGGGGTGGGGCAGGGTGCATGTACAGAGTGCCTGCTAAACTTGGAAGGGATTGCTAAAACCAGATCTTCCAGAGAAATGCACAGATGGGCCTAGGAGAAATTTCCAGGGCCAGACTAAAGGCTCATCAAGCAGAGAAATTTGGTCACAGGCAATTCTCCACACCAAAGCCAGACCATGTGGTCATGTATCTGCAAGACGAAATCCACACCAACATGTGGTACATCCTTCTTTATAATTGATGGCCACACCCTCCAGTACCCTGTATAGCTGGAGCTCAAGTGCCTTATAAGACATGTATTACATGAGAATATTTAAGTGATCAAGATAAAAATACGAACAGATGCTCTGTTGTTTTGGGGTACCTAGTGTGTCTACAACAGGACCTCTTAGGAGACACTGTTTTAGTGCCCAGGCCACCTGGAGGACCTCTAGGCTGCACCTCACCTGGATGCAGCCAGCATGCCAGAAATGCGCTCTGCCAGAAGCAGAGCTTGTCTCTGGGCCCTGAATTTCTTTCTTTTCTTTCTTTTTTTTTTTTCTTATTTCCTTTTTTTTTTCTCATTTCTTTTGTTTTCTTTCCATTTGGCAAGCTCTGAAGTAAAATGATAGCGGCTAGGGAAATATCCTGGGGAAATGTCAAGATGAAAAACAGTCTTCTCTCAAGCTTTCTTTTTCCAGGCAAAATAAGCTCCCTTATATTGAAACATCCCTCCCCCTCCCCCTGTGGGTCTTCACCCTGCTCAGAGCTAAGTCTGCTTGTGGAGGAAACTTCCTGTGGGATATTTACCAACTATCTCCATCTTCTCTTTGAAGCAAGATTGTCATGAGAGAAGCTTGGCAAAGTTTATGACTCTCGTTGCCTCTTTGTTCTCCTAAGATGGCCATTGGCTGCTCCTCTGTTTTCTGGGCCTTGGTATCCACCTGAAGTCCTGGAGTGAAGCAAGCTTTATGCAGGAGCTACATGTTTCTGACTTTGCCAGTAGTGGGGATACTTTTACACTCAACTTCTGCTTATTTTCCTGAAATTCCAGGAAAGTGAAAGCATCAGAAATCAACACTCTTCCTGATTGCAGCATCTGCTATCTCTGCTGGGGCAGAGTGCACTGTGAGTGCTCTAGTCCCAACCAGGAGGCCTGGCTGGGTGTCCAGGCAGGCAGGTTCTTGGAGCACTCCTGAGCTAGCCTCTGAGCAAGGCTTGGTGCATGGTCCTTCCAATGCAGGAGAAACAAAACAAAACAAAAAACAACAAAAACAAACAACAACAACAACAAAAAGCCCTTTGCATGTACACAGGTGACATTGGAGGTAACTTTGCTTTTTCTCTTGATTCTGTCTTATATTTATTTGATAAATACTTCTTATTGTTGTTGTTAGGTACCGTCGAGTCGAGTCCAACTCATAGTGACCCTATGTACAGCAGATCGCAACGCTTCCCGATTCTGTGCCAGGCACATAATCTTATTTATGTTTAAGCCCATCGTTGCAGATACTATGTCAATCCATCTAGTGGAGGGTTTTCCTTTTTTGTGTTGACCTGCCACTCTCCCAAACATGATGTCTTTCTCTAGGGATTGACCTCTTCTGACTACATGCCCGAAATATGTAAGACTGAGTCTGGCCATTCTTGCTTCCAAGGAGCATTCTGGTTGCACTTCTTCTAGGACAGATTTGTTGGCTCTTTTGGCAGTCCATGGTATATTCAATAGACGTCTCCAGCACCACAATTCAAAAGCATCAATTCTTTTTCTGTCTCCTTGTTCAGTGTTCAGCTTTCACAACCATATGATGCAACTGAAAATACCATGGCATGAGTCAGACGCACCTTCGTCTTCAATGTGACATCTTTGCTTTTCAATACTCTAAAGAGATCTTTTGCCACAGCTTTTCCTAGAGCAATGCGTCTTTGGATTTCTTGACTGCTGCTTCCACGGGTATTGATTATAGAGCCAAGCAAAGTATATCTTGGACAACCTCAATCTTTTCTCCATTTAATGTGAAGTTGCATGCTGACCCAGTCGTAAGGATTTTTGTTTTGTTGATGTTTAGTTGTAACCCATATTGAAGGCTATGATCTTTGATCTTCATCAGTAAATGTTTTAAATCCTCTTCATTTTCAGCAAGCAAAGTGGTGTCATCTGCATAATGCAGGTTGTTAATGAGTCTTCCTCCAATCTTGATGCCACGTTCTTCCTCATAAAGTCCA
>VMDO01027956.1:0-24570 GCA_007922755.1 Pedetes capensis
ATTTTTGAGGTGGTCTCTGAACTCAGGTGGGATATACTCAAGGTCATACCGTGGCTCTCGTATACTTGTTCTAATTTTCTTCAGCTTCAGTTTGAACTTGCATATGAGAAGTTGATGGTCTGATGCACAGTCAGCACCTGGTCTTGTTTTGACATTTTGTACAGAGCTTTTCCATCGTCTCTTTGCACATATGTAGTCACTTTGATTCCTGTATGTTCCGTCTGGTGAAGTCCATGTGTATAGTCTCCGTTTATTATGTTGAAAAAATGTATTTGCAATGAAAAGGTCATTGGTCTGACAAAATTCTGTCATGCGATCTCCAGCTTCGTTTCTGTCACCAAGACCATATTTTCCAACTACTGGGCCTTCTTCTTTGTTTCCAACCTTTGCGTTCCAGTCACCAGTGATTACCAGTATGTCTTGATTGCATGTTTGATCTATTTCAGATTGCAGAAGCTGATAAAAGTCTTCCCTTTATTCATTTGTGTCCTTAGTGGTGGGTGCATAAATTTGAATAATAGTCATATTAACTGGCCTTCCTTGTAGGCGTATGGATATTATTCTATCACTGACAGCATTGTATTTCATGACAGATCTTGAAATGTCTTTTTTGATGATGAATGCAACCCCATTTCTCTTTAGTTTATCATTCCCAGCCTAGTAGACCATATGATTGAGTCAGACAAACTGAGGTACATTTGGCAAAATAACTGACCAGAATTATTTGAAAGTGTCAAAGCCATGGAAAACAAGGAAAGACTGAGGAATTGTTACTCATTGAAGGAGACTAAGGAGTCATAACAAATACTATAGGTGATACTGGGTTCAATCCTAGAACAGAAAAATGACATTAGTAAAATGTGCAAATAAAGTCTATAGTGTAAGTACTAGTGCTTAGTTTTGACAAATGTGTCGTAGTGATATAAGATGAAATGTTGACGTAAAGAAGTGCTTGGTGGAAAGTAAAAAGCATTTGTGTTCTATTTTATAACTTTTCTGTAAGTCTAAAATTATTTAAAAGGGAAAAATAAAAAATAAAAACAAAAACTATAGGTAGATTCTTCAAACTTTTTAGTTCTATTTTTAAATATAAATGTGCTCCTATAATAAATAAAGTCGAGCTAGGTGTGGTGGTGCACACCTGTAATCCCAGTGACTAGGGAGGCAGAGGCAGGAGGATTGAGAACTCAAAGCCAGAAGCAGCCTGTATAGCTCAGCAAGACCTTGCCTCAAGATGAAAAATAGAAAAGGGACTGGGCATGCAGCTCAGTGGTAGAGCACTTGCAAAGTATGTGTAACGCCCTGGGTTCAGCCTCCCAGTACTACAAGAAAATGAATGAATGAATGAATGAATGAATGAATGAATAAATTTGTTCAAACATTATATATCAAGTGATTTGCAAATGAGGATGATTTTGCTTTTAGTTTTTTACTGTGTGTAACTCTTAATCTTTCCAAAATCTATAACTCAATTATGAATCTTTTGTAGTGGTCTTAGATATCTGTTTAGCATTGCTGACTGTAGAGGTTTTGTGGTTATAAATGATGATTACCAGCATTTAGTGCATTTACTGCAAATCAGGCACTGAACTTAATGCTTTAAATGCCTTGCCTCATTATTCTCTCCAATAACCCTATTATTATCACTGCTTTACAGATTAAAAAGTATATTTAGAGAAGTAAAATAGCTTGCTCAAGTTCACATTGTAATTTGTGAAGCCAAGACTTAACCAACATTACCTAACTTGTTAAGATTTTCGTTATACTGTCCATAACACACTTTAGTAATACTAACAGTTGATGTCATATTTTTTTGCATGGAAAGATATCATCATAGAATCAATATTTTAAAGGTGAGATCATAATAGCAAAGAAATTGGCTAATTCTTCCTGACCCTCCACTCAAAGCAGACAAACAGGGCATCCAGGGAACAGCGGAGTCCTAGGTGACATGTGCCAAATCCTTCCCAGAGCAGCTGGGGATGGGAAGGGATATGTCTGGGGCATAGCTGAGGGTGTTGCTGGAATTCTAGCCTCCAACTCAGCACTCTCTCCATGGTTCAACCGGTGCATCCTAGCCCCCTGCCATCATTTGGTGTGAATGGTTCACTGAGTAAAGAGGGGTGAATCCTGGCTGGCTCCTACCTAGGCAGGCCTTCAGCTAGTCATGCAACAAACATAGAAAAAAAGAATAGAACAAGAACAAGAAAAATTGGTTCATATATAGTTCCCTGATTTCTTCTTCTGTTTACAGCTCTGACCATGGTCTGATGGGCCACAGTCCCAAGACAGAGGCTGGAGAAGAGTGAGGTGGAGGGGCTGAAAGATCTCAGTCATTTGGAGAGAATCCCTAACTGGGCAGCTAGCTATATTCTCATCCAGGTCACACCAAGAAGGATTATAACATTTACCTCAGGGGGTTATCTCATTTTGGGTTAACATAACTTCATGCTTACATTATTTAATTCTGAGCATAAAACATGCTTACTAAAATTCATCCTTGTAAAAATTATTTATTTACATTTTCATTTATAAATACAGGCAGACATTGAAGAATCTTAACTGAAGACATTTGAAGATAAACATCAAATTTGTGAGGGAGGGGAATGTGGAGTGTTGGAGAAAATATATGAAATAGAACTAATTTTAAAGTAAAGGAAACATTGAAGTATACCCCAATTAGAAGTCACAAGGGAAGTTGAAGGGGTATATTTTGCCAAAAAATGTTATCTCCTACAAAAAAGGAAATTAAAAATTTGCTGAATGAACTCGACCAATATTGGTATCAAATGTCAATTAAACACTGCTAAACATTGAATTAGGTCTTAGAAACTAACCTGAGGGATTATCACAGAGTAAAAAGTGATGATATGAACACATAGGAATTGTAAAAGATAAGTTAGTGAGGGGATGGATGCAGCCTGTGTCTGTCCTTAGCCACTCTAACTGGAAAAGATGGAGAAAGGATAATATCTAAAGATACATGAAGGAAAATTTACTTGAGCTAAATGAAGGTTGAAGGTTGTTAGTAAAAAGATCTCATGAAGCCTATATAAGATATTGGAATACACACACACATATCCCAAAAATATGTTTTAGTTTAAGAGGTAAAGAGAAAAATTTGGTAAATCTTTTATTTTTTCCCTTTATTGATACCTTTTGATGGGATACAGAATAATAGAGCATTTGCTATTTCCATTATGCAACATTGCTTTTGGTTTACACTTTCATCAACTTACAAAGTTTATGTAACCCTTTAATAAATATATAGTAAAACTTGTATGCAAATATGGGTTATATTTCCCTATTTTTCCCATGTATTTGCAAAGTTACATCATTTATATTGAGATTATCTTCTCCAGTTTATCGCTTTGCATTATTCTCCCCACCCCTTCCCACCTTCCACAACCTTTGCTTCCCCTGGCTAGTCCCCTCCCTCCTCCTTTCTACTCTCCTTATATTTTCCCTTCTTAGCTAAGTTTCATTGTTTCTTTTTATGTATATATCTATGTATAGTATTTTTTCTTCCTTTAAGTAAGATTTGGGCTGGGATTTAGCTCAGTTGGTAGAGTGCTAGCTGCAGTCTCTGAGGTCCCGAGTTCAATTCCCAGCACTGCCAAAATGGGAGAAGGACCTGGCAATCCACTCTCAAGGCAATCATGAAACAGTCAGCCATTGAAAACCCTAGGAGGGTCGCTGTGAGTCAGATACCGACTCGATGGCACCTAACAACTACAACAACTACAACAAGTAAGATTCAGCTCCCACGTATGAGTGAGAACATATGGTATTTCTCTTTTTGAGATTGTATTCATTCACTTAAAATGCTATTCTCCAACTTCATCCATTTTGCTCCAAATGACATTATTTAATTCTTTTTTACTGCTGGGTAATATTCCATTGTGTATATGTACCACAGGGTTTTTTGTCCACTCTTCTGTTGGTGGACATCCAGATTGGTTCTATATCCTTGCAGTTGTGAAGAGTGCTGTATTAAACATGGAGATGCAGGTGTCTCTGTGGTATTATGACTTGTCTCCCTTCGGGTATATTCCCAGGAGTGGTGTTGGTAGGGTCATATGGCAGTTCTATTCCTAGTTTTCTGAGATATCTCCATGTTGGTTTCCAAATGGTTGAACTAACTTACAGTACCACTAGCAGTGTTAAAGTGCTCCTTTTTCTCCATATCCTTGCCAGCATTTGTTATTATTTGTTTCATTGAACTTGGCCATTCTTACTGCAGTTAGATGGAATCTCAGTGTTGTTTTGATTTGCATCCCCCTAATGACTAGGGAAATTGAACATTTTTTCATGTGCTTCTTAGCCCTGTGAAGTTCTTCATTTGGGAACTGTCTTTTCATTTCCTTTGGCCACATGTGTATTGGGTTATTTATTGTCTTGGAATTTGTTTTCATAAGTTCTTTGTATATTCTAGAACAGTCCTCTGTCAGATGTGTAGGATGCAACGATTTTATCTCAGTCAGTGGGCTCTCTCTTAGTTCCATTGATTGTGTCCTTTGCTATAAGAAGCTTTTTAATTTTTTGTAATCCTATTTTTCAAATCTTAGTGCTGTTTCATGGATGATAAAAGTCTTTTTAAGGAAACACTTTCCTATGCTTATGTATTGGAGTGTGTTTCCTATCTTTTCTTCTAGTAGTTTTAAGGTTTCTGATTTTATGTTGGGGTATCTAATCTATTTCAAAATGATTCTCCTATAAATTGAGAAATATGATTCTATTTCCAATTTTCTGCAAATGGATATCCAATATGAAGGCATTTATTAGATTGGCTTAACAGTCAGAGCTGAATATAGTTCAGCAACAGCTGTCTGTAGGCTTGAGGGCCAAGGAAACTGGTAGCTGCTCAATCCAAGAAGCAGGAAGCCTCAGAAAAAGAGGGAGCAATGATGCAGCCCCAGTCTAAAGCTGAAGGACTGGAAGATCTCAGCAGAGTCACTGGTGCAAGTCTATATTCAAAGGCAGAAAAATCTGTACTATGATGTCCATGGACAATGGCAGGAACAAAAATTGCATCTACTCAAGAAGAATCAAGCATGTGCATGAGAGCTTCCCCCTTCTGCCCTTTGTTCATTCTGGGGCCCCAATCTGTTTTATGGTGCCACATTCAGGATGGGTCGGTCTTTCTCTCTCAGTTTGCTGACCCATACAACAATCATCTGTGCAAACAATTTACAGGCACATCCAGAAGTGGGCTTTATCAATTTTCTAGCTGTCTTAATCCAGTCAAGTCTACAACCAACACTAACCATCACACTTCTGTTCTTGTTTCATGGATGGCTTCTCCGCTAAGAATATGAGTTTTCTGTTTCGTTGTTGTCTTCTGTCCTTGATGTTTTTGTTTCTTCCAATTTCTTTTTACCTGTCTATTTTAGGCTGCGTATTTCCTATTAAAAACTTTCTTGCAATATCTGCTGATGGTTTGCTGTCGGGTCATATATGATTTAGTCTCCGGATTAGTGGACCTTACTTCATTAGAGAGCCTCTTGAGCTGGTCATTTTCTCCAGGTAAGAAGATTCTGGACTCTTCCTGTGAGTGTGAACTTGACTCCAGAGTTCTGGGAAGTACAGAAACCTGGAGGCAATGTGGCTTGATTTAGTAACACCTCCTCACTCTGTTCTTAGGGCCACTTAGTATGGAGCTTCTTTATAAAATGTTCCTCTGAAAATAGACTTTTTATTTATTGTTGGGGTAAGGAAGAGGATGTGAAAGCAAGCTTTTCATATGTATACCTTCTCCTATCAGGGATCCTCTCTCCAGTTCTGGAACTTTCTATTATTATTTGGAATAAATGGACTTATTTCCTGCCAACTTCTCTTTTGGCAGGCTAGTTCTTAGTCTCTACTTTTTCCTGATTTTAAAAAGCACTTATCCCTGTGCAGTCCATCATTTAAAAATGTGGTGATGTCTCTCGTCTACTGTCATTATCTCTTATACTTTCTTGCCCTTGTGTATTTTTTGATTTTCAAGTTATCTACTGCCATTTTGTCATCATTGGAAGGAGGGAGCAGAAATAAGCATATGCATTCATTCTCTGTTAAGGCATATCTCTGAAGTTTGAATAACACTTCCATAAAAATATGCCTCTCCATCCCCCAAAAAAGGCCCATTTGGACTGTTGGAGTTAATTTAAAAATGTGTACATTAAGGGAGAGAGAGAGAGAGAGAGACAGAGACAGAGACAGAGACAGAGACAGAGACAGAGAGAGACTGAGATTTCCTTTCTTATCTAGTTTCCCTGTCTGGAAACATAGATGACTACATTCATTTCAGCATCTTGCCTGAAACATCTTGAAGATTTCATTGTATGGATCATGCAGCTGATGAAGAGACAAGGAGAAGAAAGATTTTGAAGAGGCTATGAAGAAAGACAAAGGTTCCCAGCCTGCCTCTGACAACTTACTCAATTTTCCTGACCTCATTTCCCTCATGTCCAACCAAATATTATCACCATAACTGTAGACTGCTGAGAATCAGAGAGTTGTGTGAAGCTTATTGGATAAAATTTTGATGTATAGCTATTAATTTGTCCTTATTAATTAAACATCAAAAGACCAATTTCATTCATTTGTTCATTCATTCGTTTGCTTACTTTGTTAAAGACAGAATGAATTATGATAAAACCTCCCTAACTTAGATATTGTTCCTTCCCCTTTGCATTTCTAGGTTAATAGAAGTTCATTCCATTTTCCAGCAAATGTTCCCATTATGGTGTTCAGGGATTTTCACAAACATTTTATATTTTTCTTCTTTGCACAATAGGTGTGTTTGTTTGTGGAGGTGCATAGTGTATATCAAGAAATGTTAGTACACAGTTGAAATGAATGCATTTGAATTTTTATCTCTAGCCCCATAAGAGGAATTTTTAAGAAAGCCCTATATTCCAGTGCAGGAAGCAGAATTGCAGACAAATGTTTACTGAAAGTCTGACACAGTTGCTGATACAGTTCTTGTGAAAAATAGAGATGTCATTACATCGATACACTGATACAAAAACATCAATTCATATAAGCCATGCTGTGATATTTATTTCCTTTTTCCTTTTCCTTTCTTTTATCTACAAATGTTAGTGGGTACGGAGTAATAAGTCAATTGCTATATACAATATGCAACTATTAAATCAACTTTGCTTACATTCATCATCTTACATACTTTATGGTACAGCATGAACTAGAAAAGAAAATTTAAAAAGTGAACATTTAAATTAATATGTAATGAAAATTGTATGTAATCATGAGTTATATTTACATTGATTTTTTCCTTCTACTTTGTTTCTTGTATGCATATAATTACATCCTGTATTTTGAGTTTTTCCTTTTCCTCTTTACCCCTCTGTATTATTTCTTCTTCCCTCCTCCCCTTCCCCAACCTCCGCTCCCACCTGCTTATCCCCACCCCTTTCCCATCTGGTCTACTTGACATTTCCATTCTTAAATTGGCATGATTGTTCATTTTTATATATCTAAACACATGTAATTTTTTCCCCTTTAAGTTAGATTTAGTTCCTACATATGAGTGAGAACATATGATAATTTCTCTTTTTAAGTCTGGGTTAATGCACTTAAAATGATGCTGTCCAGTTCCATCCATTTTGCTGCAAATGACATAATTTCATTCTTCTTTACTGCTAAGTAAGATTCCATTGTGTATATAGACCACAATTTTTCAATCCACTCCTCTGTTAATGGACATCTTGCTTGATTACATACCCTTGAAATTGCAAAGAGTGCCACATTAAATATGGGAATGCAGGTGTCCCTGTGGTATGATGACTTACCTTTCTTTGGGTCTATTCCCAGGAGTGGTATAGCTGGGCCATATGGTAGTTCTATTCTTAGTTTTCTAAGGCACTCCATATTTATTTCAAAAGTGGCTGAACTAATTTACCATCTCACCAGTAGTGTACAAGGGTTCCTTTTCTCCACATCCTCACCAGCATTTGTTGTTGTTGTTATTATTATTATTATTATTATTATTATTATTAATTTTTCATCTTGGCCAGTCTTAGTGGAGTGAGATGGAATCTCAGTGTTGTTTTGATTTTCATTTCCGTAATGACTAGGGAAACTGAGCATTTTTTCATGTGTTTATTGGCCATTTGTATTTCTTTTTTGGAGAACTGTCTGTTTAGTTCCATTGCTGCCTTATTTATTGGGTTATTTGTTATTTTAGAGTTTGATTTCTTAAACTCTTTGTATATTCTAGAAATTAATCCCCTATTAGATATGTTGTATGCAAAGATTTTTTCCCATTCTGTGGGCTGTCCCTTACTCTGTTGTTTCCTTTGCTGTACAGAAGCTTTTTAGTTTTATGAAATCCCATTTGTCAATTCTTGATACAATTTGCTGGGCAATTGGAATCTTGTTAAGGAAATACTAACCTATGCTTAAGTGTCGTAGTATATTCCCTATCTTTTATTTTAGTAGTTTTAGGTTTCTGATTTTATGTTGGGGTCTCTTACCCATTTAGAACTGACTCTCATGCAAATTGAGAGATACAGGTTTATTTTCAATTTTCTGCAAATGGATATCCAATTTTCCCAACACCATTAGTTGAAGAGGCTATCTTTTCTCCATTGAATGTCCTTAGTTCCTTTGTCAAAAGGGCAGTAGTCACATGGGTGTATCTCTGGGTCTTTAATTCTGTTCCACTTGTCTTCAAGCCTATTTTTGTGCCAGTACCAAGGTGTTTTTTGCTTTTATAGCCCTGTAGTATAAAGTCAGATACTGTGATCCCTCCTGCACTAGTTTTGCAGCTTAAGATTATTTGGCTATATGTGGTCTTTTGTGTTTCTATATTAATTTTTGAATTAGTTTTTCAATTTCTGCAAGGTCTGTTATTGAAATTTTATTGAAATTACATTAAAGCTGCAAATCATTTTTGGTAGTATAGTCATTTTCACAATAGTATTTCTTCTGATCCATGAGCAAGGGAGGTCCTTCCATCATCTAGTATTTTCTGCTATTTCTTTCTTTAATGTTTTGAAGTTTGCATTGTAGAGGCCTTTATGGTCTTTGGTAAGACTGATTCCTAAATATTTAATTTTTTTGGTGGGCTATTGTGAATGGAATTATTGTCTTTATTTCTTTCTCTTCCTGTTTGCTATTGGTGTAAAGGAAGGCTACTGATTTGTGGGTGATAATATTGTATCCTGCTACTTTGCTGAAGGAGCTAATTAGCTCTAAGAGTTTTCTCATGGAATTTTTAGGGTCCTTTAATATAGGATCATGTCATCTGCTAATAAGTATAGTTTCACCTCTTCTTTCCCTATTTATATTCCTTTAATTTCTTTCTATTGCCTGATTGCCCTGATTAGAGCTTCAATCACAATAGTGAATAAGGAAGGAGAGAGTGAACATCCTTGCTTGTTCCTGATCTTAGAGGGAATTCTTTCAAAATTTTTCCACTTAATATGATATTAACTATAGGTTTATCATAGATGGCCTTGATGATGTTGAGATAAGCTCCTTCTACACCGAATTTCTTTAGGAATTTTATCATGGAGGAATGTTCAACCTCGTTGAAGGCCTTCTCAACCTCAATAGATAAGATCATGTGATTTCTGTCTGCAAGTCTCTTGTATGTTGAATTACATTATTTGATTTAGATATGTTGAACCAGCCTTGCATCTGTGGAATGAAGCCCACTTGATCGTGGTATATGATATTTTTTATGTGTTACTGAATTCAGTTTGCCAGAATTTTATGGATGGTATTGTATCTACATTCATCAAGGAAATTGATCTATAGTTCTCTTTGTAGAGTCCTTATCTGGTTTTGGTATAAGGGTGATACTTTCTTCATACAATAAATTTGGAAATGCACTTTCCTTTCTCTTTTTTGAAATAATTTGAGAATAGGTATTAATTCTTCTTTAAAGGTTTGATAGAATTCAGCAATGAACCCATCAGGAACTGGACTTTTTGTTGTTGGGAGGCTTTTTATTATTGCCTCTCACTAGATGTTTGTAACAGGTCTATTTAATTTGCTTATGTCCTCAGGGTTTAGTTTTGATAAGTCATATGTGTTAAGGAATTTATCCATTTCTTCAGTATTTTCATTTTTGGGAGGAGTACCATTTCTCAAAGTAGTCTCTGATGATCTTCTTAATATAATTGATATTCATCATTATATCCTCTCTGTCACTTCTGAATTTTAAAATTTGGGCCTTATGTCTCTTTCTTTTGGTGAATCTAGCTAAAGAAGTGTTGATTTTATTAATCTATTTGAACAATCCGCTCTTGGTTTCATGAATTTTTTGTATTGGCCTTTTAGACTCTATTTTGTTATTTTCTGCCTGATTTTAATAATTTCTTCCTATGTATTCCTTTTGGGTTTGGCTTGTTTTTGGCTTTCTAGTCCCTTGAGGTGTATTATTACACTATTTAATTGGTCCTTCCCTAATTTATTGGTGAAGGCACTCATGCCTATGAACTTCCATCTTAGAACTACCTTTGCTGTATCCCATATATTTTGGTAGGATGTGTTTTCATACTCAATTGATTGTAGGAACTTTTAAAATTTCATTTCTAAGTTTTTGCTGACCAATTGATCACTCAGAAGTGCATTATTTGATCTCATATATTTGTAATATTTCTGGAGTTTTTCTTGTTTTTGAGTTCTAGTTTTAATCCACTGTGATCTAATAAGGTACAAGGTATGATTTCTCTCTTTTTTTCTGTATTTGTTGAGATCATTTTGTGGAGTGAAATGTGGTCTATTTTATACAAGTTTCCATGTTGTGCTGAAAAGAATGTGTATTCAGCAAGTCTCTTGATATGTTGAATTACATTGATTTTCATCCATTGAACCAGCCTTGCATCTGTGGAATGAAGCCCATTTGATCATGGTGTATGATCTTTCTTATGTTTTGCTGAATTTGGTTTGCTAGAATTTTATTGAGGATTTTTGCATCAATGTTCATCAGGGGAATTGGTCTATAGTTCTCTTTCTTTGAAGTGTTCTTGCCTGATTTTGGTATTAGGGTGATACTGGCTTCATAGAATGAGTTTGGTAGTGTGCCTTCCTTTTATATTTTATAAAGTAGTTTGAGGTGAATAAATATTAAGTCCTCTTTGAAGGTTTGATAAAATTCTGCTATGAACTTGTCATGACCTGGACTTATCTTTGTCAGGTGATTTTTTAATTACTATCTCTATTTCAGAGAATGTAATGGGTCTGTTTAAAATGCTTATGTTCTCTGGGTTTAATTTGGGTAATTCATATGTGTTAGAGAACTTATCCATTTCTTCTGTATTTTCTGTTTTGGGGGAGCACAATTTCTCAAAGTATTTCCTGATGATTTTCTGTATTTCATTGGTATCAGTGGTTATGATCCCATTCTCATGTCTAATTTTTTTTAAATTTAGGCCTTTTCTTTTTGTTTTTCTTTTCTTTTCTTTATTTCTTTTTTTCTTTTTTAGGTACAACTTGCTGGGGGGAGTCTATTTTTTTAAACTTCTGAAGGACCAGCTCCGAGTGTCATTAACTTTTGAATTATCTTTTTAGTTTCTAATTGGCTAATCTCACCTTTGATCTTAATATTTCTGTCTGAGTACTCCTGGGGTTGGCTTATTATTGGCCTTTCAGTGCCTTAAGATATGTCATTAAGTTATTTAATTATATCTTCATTAGCTTATTGATGAAGGTACTCATGACTATGAACTTCTCTCTTAGAACTGCCTTTGCTGTATCCCATAAATTTTGGCCGGATGTGTTTTCATCCTCGTTTAGCAGTAGAAATTTTTAAATTTCCTCTCTGATTTCATTAATGACCAATTGATCATTCAGCAGTATAGTATTTCATCTCCATGAATTTGTAACATTTCTGAAATTTTTCTTGCTTTGGAGTTCTAGTTTTATTTCATTGTGATCTGATCGGGTACAGGGCATGATTTCTATTTTATTATATTTGTTGAGGCCATTTTTGTGGGCTAAAATATGGTCTATCTTAGAAAAACTTCCATGTGGTGCTGAGAAGAATGTGTATTCTGCATTTGATGGATGGAATACTCTGTAGATGTCTGCAAGGTCCACTTGGTCTATGGTGCTATTTAACTTCATGATTTCCCTGTTGATTTTTTGCTTTGATGACCTGTTTCTTTGTGGAAGCTGAGTATTGAATTCTCCCATAATTATTGTGTTTGGCCTGCTGTCTTCCTTTATCACCAATAAAATTTGTTTTATGAAGCTAGGTGTATCCATATTTTGGTGAGTAAATATTAATTATCCTTATGGGTTCCTGGTTGACCGTTCCTTTTTTACTTACTAATATGTAGTGTCCTTTGTCGCTTCTGATTAGTGCAGGATTGAAATCTAAGTTGTCAGAACTTGGTATCGCTACTCCTGCTTTTTTAAATTTTCTTTCTTTCTTTCTTTTCTTTTCTTTTCTTTTTTTTTTTTTTGGATTCCTACATTCTTAGTATATTGTTTTCCAGTCTTTAGTTTTCAACCTATTACCATCTTTATGGATGAAGTGAGTTTCTTGAATGAGGGTTTATGTTTTTAATCCAATTGACTAGTCTATCCCTCTTGTGTGGTGAGTTAAGAACATTTACATTGAGAGTAATTATTGAGAGGAGGTCATTATTCTGCATCAATTTGATGTTTGTTTCTATTTTCAATTCATATTTAGCCTATTGTTTTCTTAATTTGTCCTTATGTGTATTATTTAGTCTTTTGATTTTGTTTTACCTCTCCCATATACAGTGTTTAAATGAGGATCTTCTGCAATGCTGGCTTGCTGTGAATCATTTAAACAAGTCAATATCATGGAGTGTTGCTAACATCTACTAACAATAAACAACATATTAAAAAATAGCTTCACTGGATAATGTAACCTTGGTTGGTAGTTATTCTCTTTCAAGACTTGAATATTTGACCAGGTTTTGTTTTGTTTTGTTTTGTTTTGTTTTGTTTGTTTGCCTTTAAGCCTGTTGTTGAGAAATTTCCTGTTATTCTTATGTGTTTGCCTTTGTGAGTGAGTTGGCATTTCTCTCTTGTACCTTTTAGAATAGTTTCTTTGCTTTCTAGATTTAGCATTCTAATTGTAATGTGTCATGAATCTGTTCTGATCTACTCTTTTGGAGTTCTGAATGTGTCAGTTGTATTGTATCCAATTCTTCCCTTAGATGTAGGAAGTTCTCACTTAATATCTCTTTGAATAGATTTCCTAATCCTCTCATGTTATTTTCATCTCCTTTGAAAACCCTATGAATTCATAGGTTGTATCTCTTAATTTTGGCAAAGATCCCTTGAAAATCTTATCATACGGCTTCATTTTTCTTTATTTCTTGGCATTTCAATAGATAAGATTCTCTACTTTTTTTCCATATCAGATATCCCTTTTTCAGCTTTGTCTACTCTGGATACTGATGATTCTACTGTAATATTGAGTTGATTGACTTTGCTTTGTATCTCCAGGATTTCTGTTTGATTCTTCTTCAGGATCTCAATTTCTTTACTGAATTTTACTTCCAAGTTAGATACCTTGCTGTCCACTGAATCAATCGTTCTCATGTTTGTGTCTTTGAGGTCTTTCAACATATTTATAAACAGAATTTAAAATTTTTCATCTGGCATTTCTAAGAATCTGGTTACTTTGAAATTATCCATTGAGGGGCTTTGGTCTATTTGGTCCTACTTGACCTTTTGTGTTCCAGTGTTTTTCTTTTGAGACTTGCCCATTACTTGGTCTGGGTGCTTGGTCTTATCTCCCCTATGTGTAAAGAGGTTCTCGCCACCTGCTCCCATGAGGCTGGATGACAATGGGTCACTGACACTTCTCTCCACACCCCCCACCCCCACCCTGTAATTCCTATCCTCAGGTTCTAGTGCCTAGCTCTCACTGTAGCCTTTACAGTCAGCATTGCCCCTCCATTTCTCTCTGTCTCCTGTTCTCCAAACCCCCAAATGTGCCACAGTTTCAACTGTGTCTCTTAGGCTCACCAGTCCCATGGTGCCCCTTCACTGTGTCATCAGTGCTCCTGGACCCTAAATGTGCCACTGCCTGAACCATCTCTCTTAGACTCACGGATCCCACGGACATCACTTCTCTAGGTCACTAGTGCTCCTGGGGTGTAAATGCACCCCTGCCTGGACTGTCTCTCTTAGGCTCCCTGGACTCACCACCCCATTTCTCTTCATTGCAGGCTCCCCCAGGCCCTGAGGTATCACAGCCTAAACAGTGTCTCTTTTTCTTCCCAATCCTCTAGTACCATTTTCTGCATCACAGAGTGTTTCTGGGGCTGAAATACACCAGTGCCTGAATTGTGTCTCTTAGGCTTTCTGATCCTGTAGTACCACTCCCCTGGGTCATTGGTGCTCCTGGGCCCTAACCACACCTCAGCCTGAATAGACTTTCTTAGACTTGGGGTTCAGCATTGTCATCTGTTCTTCTTCATCCTCCAAACTCACCAACACTCAGTCTCTCTCCCTCTGACTCACAGTTCCAGTGGTGCCAGAGGCCATGGTGGCAACAACCTCTCCTTAGTAAAAAGAAAAACCCCACAGTTCTGGAGTTTAAGATCCTCCAGGGGGGGCCACAGAGCCTGACTTTCTCCCAGGAGAGTTCTGCAGACCTCTGCTTTTTTATTCCCCCAGTACCTCTTGCCAGTCACACACTCTGCCAGAGAGCCCCATATCTTCTGAAACCTTTTGTATTTGTTTTCCCTGAGTAGAGGATTCTGGTGAGTCACCCCACCATTTCCTCCTCTTCTCCATCGTTCTAATCTCCACTGTTTGGCCAGTTGTCATCATGCCATCCTTTTTTTTTTTTTTTTTTTTTTTTTTAAATCAAGACTTCTCACCAGTCTTGTTCTGTTTTAAGTAGAGAACTTTGCATATTTTCATTTCCTTCTCCAGTTGGAGTGTGTCTGTTAACTGTCTGCCATCTTAACCAGAATGCCATTTTCTGTTATCATTTCATCGAAAAGATTTCCTTCCCCTAGTGTTAGTTTCTGCTTTTTTGTGAACCCCCTGTATTTGTAGATTGCATCTCTTCATTTTATCAAAGTCTTCTTGAAATTATTGATCATCATGCCTCATCTTTCTATCTTTCTTGGCATCTGAACAGATAAGTACTTCAACTTTCTGTTTAGTAACAGAAATCCTGTTTTAGCTTCACCCAATCTGGACACTAAAGATTCTACTGATATTTTAAGTTGGTTTACTGTGTTTTATAATTCCAGAATTTCTGCTTGATTCTTCTTCAGAATTTTGATTTCTTTGCTGAAATTTTCTTCTAAGTTAGATACTTTTTTGTCCAGTGTTTCAATTGCTCTCATCTGTTTGGTTGTGGTATCTTTGAGGTCTTTCAATATACTCATAAGCAGACTTCTAAATTCTTTTTCTGGCATATCTAAATTTGGGTTACTTTAAAATCCATTATTTAAGGATTTTGGTCCTTTGGGGTACCCTCTTCAACCTCGTTTTTCATGTTTTATGTGGTTTTAGGTTGATCCTTTCCCATTGCTTGGCCTGGATATTACTGCCTTATATGCCTGGGTTGCCCTTGGCGTCGTGCCACCCTTTAGAAACTTGAACCCCAGTTAAACTCATAGGATAGAAAGCTTTCTGCTGCTAGAGTAATAGCTTTGTCTACTCTTGCCTTTATAATTTTGATTAATCTTGTTTGTGGCCTGGTGTTCTTCAAGGATATATCTATTCCTGATAGATAGTTATCGATATCTATATAAATACAGATATATAGATTTATAAGCAAACTTTACAGGCGGTCTAGTGAATGCAAGGGTTAGAAATATCCTCTTTTGATTTTTACAAATGAATTTGGGAGATATTAATTGACTAGGGTAAACTAAACAGACTAATGGTTGAAAATTAGGTTTAGTGAGGTTGGTGGAGAAAGGTTATGAAGTCTACAGAAGTAGGGAGAGATAAAGTGGTGTGGGGGAAAGCTAAAATGAGACCAAAGGAAATAACCAAATCAGCATACCCATAATATAACAGCCCCAAGATCAATAGCCAGAGACCTACAGATGTACAAATGGGAGAAGAAAAAAGAAAGAAGAAAGGAAAGACTCTAATCTGATGGCAGCTTAGCTTGCAACTTGTACTGATTAGTTCAAACCATGTGACAGTCACTCAGTTCCTTATGACCCCTGCCTGCTCTCTGGATGCTACTGATGAGCTGTTCCAGCCCTTGCTTCCCTCTTCCATTGCAGCTCAGTTCTCAGAGAGGGCATGTGCCCTCCAAATCCCTCCAGACACTCATGAGGCAATCCAGTTCTTGTCCCTGTGACCCACAAACTGTCAGGATTCTCACCCAGGCCCCAGATGCCACAGGCTTGGTGGCCACTCCCTCCACCATTATAGGCTGTCAAGGCTTAGATACTGGTGCTCAGTGGGGTGACTATAGCCTAAATAGCTGGGCTTGTGTTGTCCACAGCTCTTGCTGTGAGCATTTGGGTTTCGCTACCCAGCACAGGCACAGACAGTTTCTCCAGGCTCCTTCCAAGCCTGATCCTCAGGCCCTAGCAGAAAATGAACCTCCTGGAGGTTCCAACTTGTTGGAATACATTCAGTAGCCCCCAATTTTTCAGGGTGGCTGGCCACTTGCTTCAGATATTATTTAATTAAATAGGCAATGCTCCTCATCTGAAGTACTCCCTATGGCCAGTGGGAGATTGTCAGAGCTGCAGGGCATGCAGTCTCTGCCCTCTTACCAGGGTAGCCCATGGCTAGTCTTAGGATTTATTTACTTAGATGGGCAATATCCTGCAATCCTTATGGCTATGGCTCCTTAATTCCTCCAGGCTGTTGGGGACAGGGGCAAGGAAAAAAAATGGTGTCCCTTTGTCTGGCTATGCTCACTAACTCATTGTGGCTCTCGCATGGGCTTTGACTGCATTTTCCTGCAACCCTCACTCAGAGGTCAACATCAGATTTTTGCTGTTCTGTTCTGCCTGTCAGGGCTCCCAATTACCTGAACGGATGCCTGTATTTTCCCACTGGGTCAAGCTCTGCAACACCTCCAGTCTTTTTCCCCAAACTACCTCTCGCTGAAAGCTCACATAGGAGCCACTGGTCATCTCAGTTGCAGCAGGCTGGAGTTTTTATTTTGGAGTTTTAATTTTGTGTGTGTCAGGCTCTGTGCCCCAACTCCTCCAAGCAGAAAGAGGCTCATTCCACACTCGTTGCTTGCCCCAGTGAGCACCCCTGAAATGGCATTTCCTGCTGTTTCCACTTTTAATCTGGTGTCTCAGCCCAGCCTATTTTCCACTGGTTAAAGCTCCTCTCCAGTATTTCTCCATTCTGAGTAGAGACCTTTGCAACTGGATCCTAACTCCTTTTTCTTTCCTGGTCAAAGCATGACTGTTTTCAACCTGCCATCTTAACCACCAGTGTTGCTGGTGGTTTTTCTTATTCAAAGGCCAACTTATCTTTTTGTTTCTTTTGTCTTGTTTTTGTTTCTTTTAAAAATTATATAATATTTGATATACAGTTGGTCCTTGATTTAGGTGGTTTAACTTGTTAAGTTTTCAACTTTACGATGTGAAAGTGTTCCCATCCAGGCATTGTGGTTTTGACTTTCAGGACAGGAGTCAACAAATTACATGAGATATTCAACCTTTATTGTAAAGTAAACTTTTGTTAAATAATTTTACCCATCTGTGGGCTAATATACGTTTTCTGAACCTGTTTAAGGTAGGCTGGGCTAAGTAGTGATGTTCTGTAGGTATGCAGACAGTTTTCTATTGGTTTTAAAAATACTTGAAATAATTAACTTAAGAAGATAAAAGGTTTACTTTGACTCACAGTTACAGGGGTTTCTGTCCATGATTGGTTGGCCAATTGCTTTGGAATCTGTGGTGAGGCAGCACATCCTAAGTCACAATATCTCCTTCAAGAGCATGCCCTCACTGACTTACCTTCCTTCTATTAGGTTTCCTTCCAAAGGTCTCACCATCTCCCAATTGCGTGGTGGGCTGGAGGTCAAGCCTCCAACACATGACCTTTGGGGGCCACTGATCCAGACCACAGTAGGAAGTTAGGTGTATTAAGTGCATTTTTGATTTATAATATTTTAAGTGATGATGGATTTATCAGGGCATAAAGTCTACCAAAGGTCAAGAAGCATCTGAATACAAAGAGGGCCCAGCATCTCAGAACTAGAACATCGCTAACCCTGCTGAATACACTGCCAGAGCTGTATTTGACAGGACCTTCTAAAGGGGCATAAAAAGGATGTGGCAATCCACTCCTGAAGCAAAGCAATCCCGAAATAATCAGCCATTGGAAACACTGTGAGGGTCTCTGTGAGTCAGACCTGACTCAATGGCACCTAAATACTACTACTATGGCTCTATACGGGGCATAGATGACAGTGCAACCTGTGGCTCTCAGGACTTGGTGTGTCTTCCCTTTGCTTTCAAACTTATAGTAAATTCACATACTTCTTGAAAAATAGTCCTTGAGTGGCTGGCATAAACTTCAAAACAACAGACCTTATTATGTTTTTCCTTTACCAAATGAGATATCTAGGAACGTCCTCAGAACCTATGAAATTACACATATATGTGAATGTCTTCATGAAGACGCAATATACTACTATCAGATTTCATGACTTTTTAAGATATCCTCAAGGAAACAAGGGCTGGGATTTAGCTCAGTGGGTAGAGCGCTGCGCTGCAGTCTCTGAGGCCCCGAGTTCAATTCCCAGCACTGCAAAAATGGGAGCAGGGCCTGGTAATCCACTCCCAAGGCAATCCCGAAGCACTTAGCCATTGAAAACCCTATGAGGGTCGCTATGAGTCGGATACCGACTCGACGGCACCTAACAACAACAACAACAAGGAAACAAAACTATTTAAAATAAGCAACAAACATACCAAAATGACTGAGATCCAAGGTAATGAGAAATGTGAGGAAAAAGAGATTTGGGGACTTTAGGAACAAAAAAGCTGAGAATTCTTCAAAGACTTTTTGTTTTGATAAAATACAATATGAAAGGAGGAACTAGTGAAGGGAGGAAAGCAAATCTACTTTATAAGCTGAGCGTATAGCCCAGTGGTGGAGCACCTCCCTAGCACAAAGCCCTTTGGTTGATCCCCTGCACTCCAAAAGCAAAACAAAACAAAATAAACAATTAAAACACTTCATCTGCATTATAATAAATTTTGCTTTGTTAAGAATTATAATATAGCTGGGCACAGTTGTGCAGGACTTATGATCCCAGTGACTTGGGAGGCAGAGGCAGGAGGATCACAAGTTCAAGACCAGAGGCAGTCTGTGTAATTTAGTGAAACCCTGTCTCACAAAAAAAGTAAAAAAATAGGCTGTAGGTGCAGCTCAGTGGTACAGCACTTGCAAAGGATGCAAGCGCAAGGCCCTGGGTCCAACCCCCAGTACTGAAAAAAAAAAAAAAAAAGAATTATAATACAGTGCTTATGGATATTTGTGTTTTGCTTCAACAAAAATTCATGTATTTATTATTTAATTTTTTTGATGTAAATATGTGAAGACTAAATGTTATTTGATTTATCAAGTATGCGTTCCTGCATTTTGTGAGTATTAAGTCATTGTTTTGCTCTTTCTCTATAATAATTACAGTTATCTCCCAGATAATAAAAGCCAGTTGGCATATATCATGGGATACAATGGACACCTAGTTTTTGAAGCCAATATGGTAGAAACACGGGTGCTGTCAGGCTTCCTGAGCTCAGGGAGGTCCTTCCAGGCACCTGTGTCTAGCACAGTCTCACAGGTGTAGTGGTTAGTGAGTTTATGAGTGAACACCAAAGACATGCTCAGAAAGGTCCTTTATTCATGGATGAAGCCACTTGAACTGGCAGAGAACTCCACTTCACGTCTGTTTCTTGTTCAAGCTTTTAAAACAATAAATTCAGAATGAATCCTGTGATAGTCATGCAAGAAGAAAATTAGCAGCTCCAGTTACGCACTTAAGAACATTTAATTGGGGGAAATAAATGGTACCACTCTATATTCTGGATGAAAAGTATCCATCATTGGAGAGGCCATTTAAAGCATAGCTTTATGTAAAATTAACATGAGAAACATAACAATCTAATGCATGAAAGGCTACAGCATGAAGAAAAAACTGTCCCTTCCAACACATTAACTCATTGGTGCATATTATGTTCTAGTCATCTTCATGCTTCCAGGGTCTCTCAGGTCTGGGATGGTGCAAACTCAGTAGATGTTTCCTGAATTAAGTGAATGAACTATGGATGGCCCTGATGCCAGGCTTCCTTCCTTTTCTTTATTGGCCATTATTAATCAATGGTTACTGTCTTGTACCTACAGAAAGATGACACTAATGAATAAAAGTAGAATTAATATGAATTTTGCTGCACATATGAAATAAAATTAATAGATATTGCAGCACTAACATATTTGCAACCTTAAAATATACAAAGCTATCTGTTTCTGTGTTTGGCTCAATTCATCTAAAAAAAAGATATACTGACATAGTAGACCATCATCAGCAAGTGAATGTACTCATGAATTCTAATTAGTAGCCTCCTGATTCTTTCCTGGAAGTTTTAGTGTCCATCCTTACTATTGTTACCAAATATTTCTGGCTCTCCATCTTCCAACTATGTGGTAGCATTTCCTTTCCCTGTGGTAATGTGACTTGCACTAGGCAATGGAATATGAGGGGAAGTGAGTTATATAACTTCTGGGTGGAGATTTATGAGACCATTCACCATATTATCTTCCCACACCAAGGTGATCAGAAAAGCACGTGTCAAACTGAAGTTTCAACAGCTGTTCCTGATAAGCAGTCTTTTCTTACCAACTCAGATTAAATATATAATGTGACTGAGAAAAGAAAATTCTATTGGAATAATCCAATGAGATTTGAAAGGTTACTTGTTACCGTAAGTAATTTAGCCTACTCTGACGGATACACATTTATTCACAAATCTTGTCATTGTGCCAGGCATAGTGGAAAGCAATACTATTAAAATAATGTATCTTTATCTCAAAGGACTTTGCATTCAACAGGAGAGGCAAATGCACACAAAAGTCCCACTGAGACTCTAACTACAATAAATTAAATTTATAGAAGTTGAAAGCATTGCTTGAGATTATTATAGCTTGAATTAAAAATCTTAGGTAAACTCCAGAGATTTCAGAGTTGAATTCTTTCCAGTAGTTTTTATCAAACCCTCAAAAAAATTTATCAGCGGATTCATTCCTCTGGCTATATTATTTAAGATTAAAGCAATAAAAAATTTTTCACATTTGATATATTAAATTTTCTCTGAGAAAACTGAAAATAATCATTTTGAGTAGAGAGAAAGATATGAATATGAAATCCATTGCTCTATTTTTAGGGCAATAAATTATTATGTGAAATTATGCAGTGAGTCAAGCACCATGGCACATACCTGTAACCCCAGCAAATTGGGAGGCTGAGGCAGAAGGATGGAGAGTTCAAGGCCAGAGGTGGCCTGTGCAATTTAGTGATACTGTATCTCAAAATTAAAAAAATTAAAAAGGAGTTAGAGGTGTGGCTCAGTCTTAGAGCACTTGCCTGACATGTGTGAGGCCCCCAATACTGAAAAAGAAAGAAGGAAGGAAGGAAGGAAGGAGGGAAGGAAGGAAGGATAATAAGAAAGAAAACAAATTATGCAATGAATTAGGTTGTGCCAGGGTTTACTTTTATAAGCATAGAATTGATGTTGTTGCTAGATGTCATTGAGCCAGTGTCCAACTCTTAGCAACCCTATGTATAACAGATGACACACTATTGTTGTGATTCTCTCCTATTCATAGGGTTTTCAATGTCTGATTGATTTTTGGGAGTGGGTTACCGGGTCCTTCTCCCAAGCCTATAGCATCTAGTGTTCCCAGGTGGTCTCCCATCCAAGTACTAACCAAGTCCAACCCTGTTTAGCTTCCAAGATCTGACAGGATTGGATGCCACAGTGATACAGCTGCAGGCATAAAATATATATATATATTCTATAATATATATATATTATAGTATATATATATATTCTATAGAATATATATATATATATATATATATATATATATATTCTATAAAAAGGATAGAATTGATATATTCTTTTTAAAATCACATTTTCTCACAGCCACAAAAAAGTAGAGACCAGATTATGGCTTTAGACAGTTCTATTCTGAGTCCCTGCTCCCCACTGGTAAGAAGTGAAGTCACAGGCTAGTAAAGTCATGTATTTTAGCTTTAATTTCCTTATCTGTACAATAGAAGTCATAAGACATCTAGCTTTTAAGCTTCTTGTAAACATGGACTGAGATAAGTCAAGAACACTTTGTATAGTGATTTATTTGTAGCAACCCCTCAAAAGTATTTACTAAACAGTACTAATTATTATTCATTACACTTCATCTTCCTGTAGGCATTGTTTCCAAAAAACTGTTAAGACAAAAGGCTCTGCCAGGCAGGGGTTCTGCCAGGCATGGGATGCCTGTAATCCCAGCACTTGGGAGGGTGAGGGGGAAGGACTGATGTGAGTTCAAGGCCAGTCTGGGGTACATAGCGATTTCTAAGTCAGCCCGGGGTATACAGCAAGACCCATCTCAAAACAAAACAAACAAAAAAGATAAAAGGCAATAAATGTTAACCAATATGAATGGATCTTATTCATAAACAATAAAAAATTAGGGTACTGGAAAATCATACTGATTTCCCAATATTTTTGAGATCCTATTTGTGATTTTGTTTAAATGACTACATTTAACTTTTTGATAAGTTTATTGATATTTTATTAATAAGTTTATTGTAGAACTTTTTGATATGTATATTGTAGAACTTTTAGAAACTATAGACCAACAAAATGAATCAAATAGAACTTACCTGTTGCCTCAAGATCTAGACATAACTGTTGTTAAAACCTTGAGATGTCCTGCAAGGATGTTTTTCATGCATACATGCAGTGCATGCAAAATACATATGATATATATTTTTAAATGAAAACAATATTATGTCATACTTATACAAAATTGCTATTTATAAACACCTTTCCAATGAATTTTTTCTGCGGAATCTTTTTCAATGGTGATGCGTGTGTTTATCTTCCACTTGTCCCTCCAAAGCTGTCCTGTGCCCTTCTCCTCCCCATGCCCAGGCCCAGGCCTTCCCCGTGCCCAAGCTCCATTGGCGAGCTCCTGGTCCCCTGGGTTCATCCAGGGGAAGGGCCTGCAGGAGCTCAGAGCAGGAGGGCGGTGAAGAGGAAAGTTTGTTCTTTGTCTGCTTCTGTGTGAAGTCATTGGGGTTTGCTGAGCACTGCACAGAATCCACAACAGCATCAGAGTCTTTCTCACCCAGCTCCCTCTGTCTGGGTTCTCGCCACCATTCCCTGGAGGGAATCCCATAATAGCATCAACCCTTGTGGTTAATTACTTTGATAACTAGTTCCTTTTAAAAATTCTTCAACAACCCAACCTGAGTGCCCCTTCTACTTCCTTCCTGACCCCAATTTACATACTAATCAAGAGGTTCTCAGGCTACAGTTAGCACTAGGATCATCTAGCAGATTTGGTTAAAACACAGAGTGCTGGGCATCATCCTTCAGTGTTTCTGATTCTGTAGGTCTGGGAAGGGTGAGAGAATTTGCATTTTTAACAAGTTCCCAGATGGTGCTGGAGCTGCTGTTATAGGGACCAGACTTTGAGAACCATCACACCAAGCATTCATTCCATTGCATGAATCTGACAGTTTATGTAACCAACCATTTCTCCTTTATACAAATAACTTTGGCATTTATATCCTTTTAGCTAAATCTTTACACACAGACACATTAGTTTCCTTCAAAAAAAAATTCGTAAAAGTAGAACTTGTGTATGTGAATCTTTAAGGCTTTTGATCTTTACTGCCAAATTGCCCATCAGAAAGTCTGTATGAATTTATAGTTCTACTTATATATGTGGAAGTCAGCATTTCCTCGTATCTTTGCAAATGTAGCATGACATGTTGTCACTTATTAAAATCCTTGCCAATTAATAAATGAGAAAATTAAACTAGTTGTAAATTATTTTGGCAACTAGTGGAATTAAACAGTTTTGTGTGAACTTTTGTCCTTCTGCAATTTTTGATGTGTGGGTTGCATCTTCATGGTCTTTGACCATTTCATCAGGCTGGACCATCAGCTCCCTGGAGTCATCTGATGCATTTCCTCTTCCCGAGAGCAATCCATGCCAATCTCCTCCCCCAGCCTGGCTCTCCATCCTCAGCCATCCCATAACAACCACATGATCACTCACCTGCTGTACCCTCTAGACTCAACTGGGTCTTGAGAGCTCCCTGGCTCCATCTCTGGACCCATGTATATTACAATGCTTGGCTCACAGACTGTTTGGTATCTGTGAAATGACCTAATTCAAGAATTTTACACAGTTCTTAAATCAGAACTGGCACCCATGGATGTGTGGTATAAGGACATGTGTTTTCATTTGCTTTAAGAAAGATGCTTCCAAGCCGGGCGCGGTGGTGCATGCCTGTAATCCCAGCGGCTGGGGAGGCAGAGGCAGGAGGATGGCAAGTTTGAGGCCAGGCCAGAGGTAGTCTGCATAATTTAGCAAGAC
>VMDO01027957.1:0-24566 GCA_007922755.1 Pedetes capensis
CCTACAAGGAAGGCCAGTTAATATGACTATTATTCAAATTTATGCACCCACCACTAAGGCCACAAATGAAGAAAGGGAAGACTTCTATCAGCTTCTGCAATCTGAAATAGATCAAACATGCAATCAAGACATACTGATAATCACTGGTGACTGGAATGCAAAGGTTGGAAACAAAGAAGAAGGCTCAGTAGTTGGAAAACATGGTCTTGGTGACAGAAACAAAGCTGGAAATCGCATGATAGAATTTTGTCAGACCAATGACCTTTTCATTGCAAATACATTTTTTCAGCATCATAAATGGAGACTATACACATGGACTTCACCAGATGGAACATACAGGAATCAAATTGACTACATATGTGGAAAGAGACGATGGAAAGCTCTGTATAAAATGTCAAAACAAGACCAGGTGCTGACTGTGGATTAGACCATCAACTTCTCAGATCCAAGTTCAAACTGAAGCTGAAGAAAATTAGAATAAGTATACCAGAGCCACAGTATGACCTTGAGCATATCCCACCTGAGTTCAGAGACCACCTCAAAAATAGGTTTAATGCATTAGACACAAATGAGAGGAGACCAGAAGAGTTGTGGCATGACATAAAAGATATCATTCAAGAAGGAAGCAAAAAGTTCTTAAAAAGACAAGAAAAAAAGAAAAGACCAAATTACATGTCAAAAGAGACACTGGACCTTGCCCTCGAACATAGAGCAGCTAAAGCTAAAGGAAGACATGAGTTAAGTTAAGGAACTAAACAGAAGATTTCAGAAGGCAGCTCAAGAAGACAAAAACAAATATTATAATGACGTGCAAGGAGCTGGAGGCAGAAAACCAAAAGGGAAGAACACGCTCTGTGTTTCTCAAGCTTAAGGAAGTGAAGAAAAAATTCAAGCCTCGAGTGGCAGTAGTGAAAGATTCTACAGGGAAAATCTTAAATGATGCAGGAAACATCAAAAGAAGATGGGAAGAATACACAGAGTCATTATACAAGAAAGAATTGGTAGATGACCAACCACTCCAAGAGGTTGCATATGAAGAGGAACCAATGGTGTTGAAGGATGAAGTGGAAGCTGCCTTGAAAGAATTGGCGAAACACAAGGCTCCAGGAACTGATGGGATACCAATAGAGATGTTTCACCAAATGGATGCAGCACTGGAGGTGTGAACGTGTTTATGCCAGCAGATTTGGGAAACAGCTACTTGGCCAACTGACTGGAAGAGATCCATATTTGTGCCTATTCCCAAAAAAGGGGATCCAACTGAATGTGCAAACTATCAGACAATATCATTAATATCACACACCAGCAAAATTCTACTAAAGATCATTCAGAAATGGCAGCAATATGTTGTTGTTGTTAGGTGCCGTGGAGTCGGTATCCGACTCATAGTGACCCTCATAGGTTTTTCAATGGCTGACTGTTTCGGGATTGCCTTGGGAGTGGATTGCCAGGTCCTTCTCCCATTTTTGCAGTGCTGGGAATTGAACTTGGGACCTCAGAGACTGCAGAGCAGTGATCTACCAACTGAGCTAAATCCCAGCCCACAGCAATATATAGACAGGGAATTATCAGAAAATCAAGCGGGATCCAGAAGAGGGCGGGGAACCAGGGACATCATTGCTGATGTCGGGTGGATATTAGCTGAAAGCAGAGAATATCAGAAAGATGTCTATCTATGTTTTATTGACTATGCAAAGGCATTTGATTGTGTGGATCATAACAAATTATGGATAACACTTCGGAAAATGGGAATACCAGAAACACCTAATTGTACTCATGAGAAGGAGGCAGTTGTTGGAATAGAACAAGGAAACACTGCCTGGTTTAAAGTTGAGAAAGGTGTGCGCCAGGGCTGTATACTTCCACCATATCTCTTCAATTTATATGCTGAGCAAATAATCCGAGAAGCTGGACTTTATGAGGAAGAACGTGGCATCAAGATTGGAGGAAGACTCATTAACAACCTGCGTTATGCAGATGACACAACTCTGCTTGCTGAAAGTGAAGAGGATTTAAAACATTTACTGATGAAGATCAAAGATCATAGCCTTTAATATGGGTTATGACTAAACATCAACAAAACAAAAATCTTTACGACTGGGTCAGCACGCAACTTCACAATAAATGGAGAAAAGTTTGAGGTTGTCCAAGATTTTGCTTTGCTGGGTTCTATAATCAACACCCGTGGAAGCAGCAGCCAAGAAATCAAAAGACACATTGCTCTAGGTAAAGCTGTGGCAAAAGATCTCTTTAGCGTATTGAAAAGCAAAGATGTCACATTGAAGACGAAGGTGCATCTGACTCATGCCATGGTATTTTCAATCACATTATATGGTTGTGAAAGCTGGACACTGAACAAGAGAGACAGAAAAAGAATTGATGCTTTTGAATTGTGGTGCTGGAGACATCTATTGAATATACCATGGACTGCCAAAAGAATCAACAAATCTGTCCTAGAAGAAGTACAACCAGAGTGCTCCTTGGAAGTAAGAATGGCCAGACTACGTCTTACATATTTCGGACATGTAGTCAGGAGAGAACAATCCCTGGAGAAGGACATCATGTTTGGGAGAGTGGCAGGTCAATGCAAAAGAGGAAAACCCTCCACCAGATGGATTGACACAGTGACTGCAACAATGGGCTTAAACATAAATAAGATCGTTTGCCTGGCACAGAATTGGGAAGTGTTTCAATCTGCGGTACATAGGGTCGCTATGATCGGACTCGACTCGATGGCACCTAACAACAACAACAACAACAACAACAACAACAAACTGATAAAATACCTTAGGCTATATCCAGGTGTGAAAAAGTTTTCAATGTATCTACATTAAAACACTATTCGTCGCCATGGGTCTTTCCACTGCACTCTTCCTGGCCTTCCTTGTCCTCAGATGGTTGACTACACTGTCATCACTACTTTTTGGTTTCTGTCTCTGAGAACACAGAAGATTACTATTCTTACACTTAAGACTCAGATCTCTCAGTTCTGTTCTTTTGTTTATTTATGGGCTCTGGGGAGCAAAGGAAGAAGGTTTCCTGGAAATTGTTGAACCTTTAGCATTTATCTTACACATGATTTCTGGTTTTGTATTGGTATACTATTAGAGGGAAAAAAGAAAAGAAAAAAATACTTCTAAATTTCTTCATGTTAAAACAGTACTCTTTAACAGATTAATAATCTTGGTATAGCATACACATCTCTGAATTTCTTTCTACTACATATAAAATGAGATGGAGTTAGACCAGTGATTCTCATTTGTGGAACTCAAATACTACAGATGGCTAGGCCTCACCCTCAGCTACTCAATCAAATTGCCCAAAGGGTGGGCGTTCCAAGTTCCTCTTTTCCAAAGGCCTGATTTTTACTCTCTGCTATTCATAGGGGGTTTCAATGGCAGGTTGTTTTGGGAGTAGATTGCCAGGTACTCCTCCCTAGCTTGCAGCACCTGGTATTCCCAGGTGGTTTCCCATCCAAGGACTAACCAGGCCAACCATGCTTAGCTTCTGAGATTAGGAAGGATCAGATTCCAGGGTGTTATGACAACAGCAGAGAAGCACTGACAATAGTGCTGGGTATGGCACGGTGTCGACGAGTGTTTGTTCTATTGTACACAGGGTCATTATGAATCGGATTCGACTCCATGGCACCTAACAAGAAAAACAACTTTTCTTCCCATCTAGAATGACAGCCATACTCTAGGGCATCTTTGTGGCTCCTTTTAGCTCTCACAGTCTATAATTCTGCAGCTCAAAACCCAAATTTTCCCAAAGCACATCTCAGCATAAAATAAATAATTTAAGACTAGTAGCCCAATTTTTTGAATAAAATACATGGCCAGTTTTAATAACAAAAGCAAAATTATTTCCAGAATTAGTTCTATGGTAACCCATCGGAGAAGAAATAACACATCTTTCCTTCAATATTATCTAAATACATAGACCCTATCATCATCTTCCTCAACTGTGTCTCTCTAATCCTGGCTGAAATACAAAAAATATTCCAAGACTAAACATTATTGTTGATTATTTACACTGTAATTAATAGAATATTTAAATTAATTAGTTCTCTCATTTATACAGTTGTAACTTAAAAAACTAAACATCTGTCCATGATTAGCAAGCTTTAAAATTCTTTAGTTACCAATAATACAGTAAGAATTAGAAAGCGCAGTTTATACAATAATCCCCGCTGTAAAATCCCAATGGCCAACGAAGAAATTTTTTACATATTCACTTACCTGCATCATTTAGCCACTTCTCTAAAAGTGGCTTCAACTTGCACATATTCTTAAAACTGAGGTTCAAGGCTTCAAAGCGAGAGATGGTAGTTTGGCTGAAGTCATTTCCATACAGTTTACCCATAGCAAGCCCAACATCGCCCTGCACAATACAGAGCAAGGGGAAAGGAAAGGAGAAAGAGATTCATGTTATAGTTTATAGCTTCCACTCTAAGGGGCTGCTCTAATAACTGCTCCAGACAAAGAATCAACCATTATTCCACTCACTGGGTCCCACATAAACTGCATGCCTAAACTAAGCACAGTATTGCAGGGAAAACACCGTACAGCCTTGATCATGACAGTGTTCATCATTGCCCCATATACTTTCCATTTTGAATCTCTGCTTGCTACCTTATATAATAATCAAGATACCAAAACTTTCATAAGTCCTTAAAGATAGTACTGATGTCCTAACAAGCCCCTGAATTAATGCAAAGTGACTTAAGTAATCTTTAAAAATCAATTTACCAATACCACCTACAAGGATTAGATGTAACTGCCCAGATAATCTAGGAATTTCTGAACTAACTGAACATCCTATAAATCACTTTAAAATTTAGAAATGATCCCTTGTTCTTTTTCTTCTTCTTTTTTTTCCTAAAAAGTATTTCTGGAAGCTGTGGGGAAAAATCTATTTTCACCCTTAGTTTGGATTTCAAAGTTGGTTACAAAAAAACAGGTATTCTAAAAGGCCACTTTTATAACCATTATAGAGACAGAAATTCACAGCAGAGAGGTTTGACCCATTTAGTTAAACCTTCATGGGCACTGGAAAGTTGGTAACCTTACAGCAATAGAACAATGATCCCCTGAATATATTACAAAAGATGTCTTTCTCCACAAGCCCATAACCTTTGAAATGTATACAGTGGTTTTCTTCCGGCTGGATCTGTCTTGTTAGAGCTTGAAAAAGTTGTATCTTAATAGTTATTTTATAGATAGATAATAGAAGCTCATGGAGTTTAATGATTCACCAACTCATTTCAATTAGTTTAGTGACAGGGTAGGAAGGCAAGAGCATTTCTGGTCCAGAATACCACACAGTTAATTCTACTATTAGAAAGCCAACTCCCAACTAACCTAGCAACTCTAATTTGACCTGGGATTACCCTAGTACTTTCACTCCCTTCATTCATATTTTAGATACTACATTGTTTATTAGTATCTCCATCAGGTATCAGTCAAAGAAAAGAAAGAACATTTAGAAAAAGCTCTACTCGTATAGGTGAACAACAACTGATAAAAAGTTTAACAGAGGACAGACGTGGATGCGATACAGGGAGTACCTGAACTACAAGTGATGTACATCCTCTGCCTCCCATATGGTAGCCACCAGCCATGTGCTATTTAAATTTAAATTACTGAAAATCAAATAAACTAAAAATTCAGTTCCTTAACACCACTACCCTTCCAAGTGCTTAACAGCCACTAGTGGGTAGTGGCTAATGTATCGAACAAGTAAATACAGAACATTCCCCTCACTGTCAGCTCTGAATATCCTCTAATTAGACCTGAAGTGGACTGATTACTGATTTCCTTCAGATTACAGTAAAACTGAAAGAATCAGGATAGGCTGAATGGAGTGTAAATGCTGTCCATTGTGTCATTATATAAATCAATCTGAAGACAGAGACCTATGTACCTGCCTGCACTTCTCTGTATTTCTTCTGTGTCACTTCATACAATCAGTGAGTGTTCACCCGGTGCCTACTGTATGTCTAGCAGTGAACTGTGCTTTGTGTGTCACATATATTCATGTCTTGGCCACTTTATTCATTTAGATTATAGCTCTTTAGAGAACAGGGATAAGTAAAATCTGTAATTTTAGTATAAGTTTTAAGTAGCAGTTAGATGGCAATAAATGTCTTCTGATATTGTAACCACGATTCACTAAGAACTTTTCACAAAAGTCTGTAATATCTTATTGTGAAAACTAACAACTAATGCCTATTCAAAAACCACATCACAGTAAATTTAAGAAACAGTATCTTATGTTGATAGCTAGAAATAAAGCTATGGCAGTAAATAACAAATTCATTTAATTGAGATTTATAATAAAATTTTACTTCATTTTAAGATTATTTAACTAAACAAAAAGCAATAGGTTCCCTTAGCTAACATACTAATTTTCATTAATTTGGAACATTCTTGGGCTAGTGTTCTTATAACTCTTGTGTTCTTACTCACAACAGTTAAATGTTTTAAGCAGTTGACTCATACATATCTGAACTATATTATATCCTTTTGATTTTTTTTTAAGCAGAAGGAAGAAGCAAAAATTAGAACTGGGAAATAATAAATGTATCACATTTGATAAAATGTGTATACACTATTACATGCTTTTTAATTATGTAATGACATTTATTACTTATCCATTGTTTATTAAAGGATAAGTATTTATGTAATTAGAAAATAAGTATTTAAAACATCTAATAATATGTATACTTACTCAGAGTATAGTGATTTGTTTCAACAACTTGAATGTTTAACTTTACTTTTGTGTATATGTGTACAAATATGAATAAACTGGATACATAGCCATGTTTGAATAACTACAATTAAGGTGAAAGACTTAAAAACAAAAGTGACAAGCTGATTTTCCCATCGTGTACCAATAGGATATGCTTTAACTCATGTAGTCATTGCTGTGTCAAAGTAATTTTGAAAATTAAGGAGTGGTCATGCCAACAAGTAGGATAAAACTATAAAGCAGATCACAAGACCAGGAGGAAGAGAGAGCAAGAGGGGAAGGGTCCCTCAGTGGTAATACATTGGGTCAAACGACACAGAAAGGCAAACCAGGATCTGGATAAAAGTTAAAGATTTTTGAAAGCTTTACAACTCTTGGCATATCACTGAGGCAACAATCTCCCAGAGAACTCAAGAGTATATTTATAGCCTAAAACCTAAAGCACTGCTAAATATGCTAACTTATACTTAGTTCAGCTGATTAACTTACCCTATCAAGCAAGTTTATCTTTAGTTTTATTTTTAAAACAAGTCAGGGCTGGGTCCAGCCCAGTGGTAGAAGACTTGCAAAGTATGTGCGAGGGCATGGGTTCAACTCCCAAGTACCACAAAAATAAATAAATAAATAAATAAAATAAAACGAGTCAGATCATTTATATGCTTCAAAACTATGTAATCTGTTTCTTTGTGAGACTTCACAAAAATATAACTGCATTTCATCTAAATTGACATCTATTTTTAAAGTCATTTTTATATTCCTAATACATAGTTTTTTTAATCAAAAATAAATCCCAAAATAAAAACAATATGCTGCTGTTAGGTGCTGTCGAGTTGAGTCTGACTCATAGCGATCCTATGTAAAACAGATGAAACACTACCTGACACTGTCCTATGCCTGGCACTATTGTCAGTGCTTCTCTACCATTCATTGGGAATGGGTTGCCAGGTCCTTCTCCCAAGCCTACAACACCTGGTGTTCCCAGGTGGTCTCCCATCCACGTACTAACCAGGCCCGGCCCTGCTTAGCCTCCGAGATCTGATGGGATTGGATGCCACAGGGCTACTACGGCTGCAGGCATAAGGAATATAAGAAATATAAATCTGTTCCTAACAAAAGCAGAGATGTCATCTTAATTGTTGATCTACCAGAGTATTATATACTTTTAATACAAACTCTGGAAAGAAAACATTAGGCTTTTACTTGATTCCATAAACATCCAGTCCAACCCATTCAGGCTTTTTTCTTTCATCTAATGATCTTACGGGCTGGGATCTAGCTCAACTGGTAGAGCACTGCAGTCTCTGAAGTCCTGAGTTAGATTCCCAGCATGGCAAAAATGGGAGAAGGACGTGGCAATCCACTCCCAGGGCAATCCCAAACAATCAGCCATTGAAAACCCTGTAAGGGCAGCTATGAGTCTGATACGACTTGATGGCACCTAACAGCAACAATGATCTTGTACTATTTTACATGATGTCATCAGTTTAATTCCTTTCCTGCTTTCAAAGTATGATCTATGCTAGGGTGGTCAAAGAATAAGTTAGCAGTATGCTGGGAATGAAACTGCTGTGCACCCAGACGCCTGTTTAAGCCACTAAGCATATTCACTCCACTTTAAAACTCTGCCACTGACATAAAAAAAAAATGAATTTGGACTTTGATTAATTTCGATGTTTCAACTTTAAAATTTCTTATTTGCCTAATTAGTTTCATAGGAGGCTTACAGAAAGTCTACCACCCTTTCTCAAAAAATTATTTTTAAGTCTTTCAAATTTATCCTCTTTAAGCCCTATAAAAGCCCCCAAAATCTTTACTTTCTTAATTATACATGTGTAGCAATAAGATCTACAACTAGATGTTCTTTAAATAAAAAAACCCTCTGTATAGTCATATCAGCCCCCAATATAATCATTTAAATTCTCACAATTTTTTGATACAATTTCAAAGGCCTGTGTTGTGAGATCAATCTAAATCACAAATGAATGCACAATTGTAACTTGTTGTAAATGCTAAATGACTAATTAAAATAGTTATAGTTAAAACCAAAAACAACATGATTGAGGAATACACTATTCCTTAGAATCCTCTTTAGACATGCAAAGCAAATATCTGGAACCAGTCAAGAAGGGAAATCTAAGGCAGGGTTCATCCTACCTGAGTGAATCCAAGTTTGATTCGTCTTTGTTTGAAGGTCTTGGCAAACTGCTCAAGCTCCTCAAGGTCACTGGGCTCCTCCAAGCTGGGAGTATCAATTCGCTTTGGTGTCGTCTGGCTCTGTGGAAGGGCCTGAATTGGGGTTGCTGCTATTGTGCGTGTTGGGGTTGCTGGCTGTTGAAGAAGGACCAGAATAATAAAAAATACACTTAAGTTTACAATTCTAACGTGCTGACAGTAAACAACTTAAGGAAACAACCATGAAGACCATGTAACTACACAGGGTACAGCACAATGAGAGAGCAGACTGAGATCATGTACACAGTAGTTACTGTTAGGAGTAAGCAAGTAAATCTACGGAAAAAACCTGAATACAGAAATAAAATTAACTGGCCTGAATATATGTTATCTGATATCTTTTAGTAAATCATTTAGTTTGTTTCATTTTTCTGAGACAGAGTCTTTCTGTGTAGCCTATTCTGGCTTCAAACCTGAGATCCTCCAGTCTCAGTATCCTGAGTGCTGGGATTACAGGCCTCTACCTTCAAGCCTGGATCACCTGTAGTTTTAATAATTTACTATAATAGGTCTCATTTTTGGGTATTTGTTGAAATTTTTTCCCTAAAACCCTACATTTTTAGTCTTAATTGTAATTATAGTGTGTAATATTTTATACTCTACTTTTCTCATTTAATGTTTCAACTTTTTTCTATGGTGTTTCAGTCTTTGTAGTTATCCTTTTCAAAGACTGAATGAGAATATTACCATAATTTACTCAATCATTTCTTAATTGCTAGACAGTTTTTTGTTTTACTAACACAGAAAATACCACAATGAAAAACTTGTGCATATAGATATTTTTTTCCACCTATGTAAACAGCTCTTCAAGATAAATTCACAAGGGATTTTCTGACAACTGGATAATCTCATAGCTTTTGGTACACATTACAATGTTGTCATTGTTGTTAGGTGCCGTCGAGTCGGTATCTGACTCATAGCGATCCTCTGTACAACAGGGGAAACATTATTGTCACTGCTTCTCTGCTGTGCATAAGGTTTTCAATGGCAGATTGATTTTTGGGAGGGGGTTTCCAGGTCCTTCTCCCAAGCCTACAGCTTCTGGTGTTCCCAGGCGGTCTCCCATCCAGGTACTAACCAGGCCTGACCCTGCTTAGCTTCCGAGATCTGACGGGATCGGATGCCACAGGGCTATGGCTACAGGCATTACAATGTTAGTTTCCACTATATAATGCATAGCTTCTTCCACAGGATTTATGTTAGCAGTTTTAAAAAAAATGTTTTGCTCACCAGGGATGACAAGGTATATCAATTCTGCTATAATTTGTATTTTTTGTACTACTCAGGTAAAAAATTTACCACGTCAATTATTATCTGTCTTTTTTTGGATACCAACTGGATTTATGTATTCAATTCATTTATATATTAACGATACCCTATTCTCACCCTGATTCTTAATGAGCTCATCAAATGTTATAGAGAAAGCTTTTGTACTATTATTGCAAATAAGTTTTCCAATAGACTTGTTTTTAGTATATATAAGCTCTAAACTATCATTGGGTTAAATGTTGTTTCCCCTTGCCCCCTGCCTTTTCTACTATCTTTTGCTGTTCAGATCTAAGAAAGCTTCAGTTACTTTTAACTCTGATAAAATTCCATCAGATATGGAATATGCTACGTTCCTCTTTGCATTTTAAAATATTTAATTGTGTGACTCTACCTAAAGTTTATTTTGGGACATTGGGTATAGTGTTTTTTGTTGTTGTTGTTTTTCTCTCTCTTTCTGTGCTCAGGATTGAGCTCAGGGCCTGGTATATGCTCTGCCACTGAGCTATACCCAGCCCCTCCCTGGTCCTTCTTTTCTTTTTTCTTTAAATATTAAATTTCCTTATTGTACAAGCATAAGGCTACTCTGTTCTACTCATAAGCCCTGAATAGAGTATTGCCTTCTGAGTATTCATTAGTGGGAAGTGCTGCCCTGATTCTGCATCCTAATTGTTCAGCTGACCCCTCCTGTAAACAGTAGCCCAGGTGAGAGATTACAGACTGGACAGTCCTGTGGCTGTGAATTGTTCTTCTTGTGCTTTAGATCAATATACACCTCTCACCCTGACCTCATTAGTCAAGGCTCTCTCCAAGTGTATGAACTGGCCCAGAAATCTACATGGCAGACATTATCCAGATAATAATTGGGGTTGTTGCTGTTAGGTGCTGTCAAGTCGGTACCCAACTCATAGCAACCCTCATAGGGTTTTCAATGACTGACTGTTTCGGGATTGCCTTGGAGTGGATTGCCAGGCCCTTCTCCCATTTTTGCGGTGCTGGGAGTTGAACTCGGGACCTCAGAGACTGCAGCACAGCGCTCTACCAACTGAACTAAATCCCAGCCCAATAATTGGGGTAAGTTCCTCTTATCTTGCTATTACGAAGTCAACAAAGTTCATCTCCATGACATGCTGACACTGAGTAATTTTCAACATGACCAGTTTGGAAGAGCTAAACACAGCACTCAGTACCTTAGAATCCTATGTGGATACAATGTGGATATTCACTTCTTACAGTGAACTGGTTGACAGGTACAGATGAATCTCAACTATTGGATGGTTACTTCATCTCCAGCTTCATGTAGCCTCTTTCTCAAAAAATAAAAGGACTAAAAATAGCTTGAGTACCTTTAGATAGCTGGTGACAAATAAGATATCCCAACTCTAGAAACCTTAGCCAGCACTGGGCCAGATCTAGTCAGTTTACATTATCACCAACACTTGATCTCATAGTGCAGCTTTCATAATTGTGCCCATTCTAGTGAATGTGTAGTGACATTTAATATGCATTTTCCTGATGACTAATGGTTCTGAGTATCTTTTCATATGCTTACTGGACATTCACGTATCTTCTCCAATGAAGCCGCTTCAATTTGTTTTTGCCTCTCACTAGCTTAAATCTGATTGCCTTATTATTGAATTGTAAGAGTTCTTTATTCTGGATATAAATCTTTTATCAGATATTATATTTTAAGAATACTTTTTCCCTATCTTTGGTTTACCTTTTCATTGTCTTAAATTCCTAAATTTTATGAATTAAATTCATCAATTTTTCTCTCTTATGGTTAATGCTTTTTTGTGTCCTATTTAAGAAATCACTGCCTTACCCAAGGACACAAAGATTTTTTCCCTAAGTTCCCTTCTAGAAGTTCAGATTTATGATCTATTTCAAAGTAATATTTGTATATGGTATGAAATAAAAGGTCAAAGTTTGTTTAGTTACTTATTTATTTTTGGCTCACTGATAGCAATTGTTAGGCACCACTGTTACAAAGACTTCCTTTTCCCAGTGAAATCCTTTGGCACCTTTGGAAAACCAGTTAGCTACTTATGTATGGGTCCATTGGACTTTCTGTTCCATTGATCTATATTTGTACCTGTATGCCAATAGCATTACTGTAGCTTTAAAATAGTTTCTGACATCAGGTAGTCCCTTCAACTTTCTTACTTTTCAAAATTGTTAAGCTGGGCATGGTGGAGCATGCTTATAAGCCCAGTGACTCTTTGGGAGATTGGGGTAGGCGGTAGCCTATGTACCTTAGTGAGACCCTGTCTCAAAATAAAAAATGGTCTGGGATTCTATGGGAGGCCCTGGGTCAAACCCCAAGAACTGCAAAATACGTGTGTGTGTGTGTGTATATAAAGTAAAAATAATTTATTCTAGCTGGGTGTGATAGTGTATACCTACGTCTGTAGCACTTGGGAGGCTGAGGAAGGAGTACTGATGCAAGTTTGAGCCCAGCCTAGTCTAATACTGAGTTTTAGGACTGACCAGGCTACACAGCAAGATCTTGTCTCAAAATAAAACAACAGAAAAATGTGTATATTCTATTTTTCTACAACTTCATGCAAATATTAGAAACAGTGTACAGATTTCTACAAAAAAGTCTGCTAGGTATTATCAATTTGAGGAGAACTGACATTTTACTTACTTAAATCTTTGATCCATAAACATATTATATTTATTTCCTAGGTCTTTAGTTTCGCTGAGTAATATTTTGTAGTTTTTAATGTATATGTCTTATATTTTGTGAAGTTTATCCTTAAGAAATTTTTCGTAATTCCAATTTCCAAATATTGACAGAATATAGAAACATAAATGGATTTCATACATTGATTTTGTACCCTACACAATTGCTAAGCTCACTTATTCCAGCAGCATTTTTTTCTGGGTTCTTACGATTTTCTATATGGATAATTATTTTGTCCACCACAACCAATGAAGATAGTTCTACTACTTCTTTTTTGAAGAAGTAAAACATACACACCCTCCCCCTATGTATCTTTTACTTCTTTCTGCCATTTTGCACTGACAGCACTATCAGCCCGATGCTGGTGACAGCAGGCACCTTGCCTGGCTCCAGTCTTTGCTAAGCACAATGGTGACTTTTTCCTTTGGCAGATGCTTTTTACCAGGTTAAGAGTGTGACCATCTGTTCAGACAGGGACTCTCCCCCACAGGCTCAGGTATTAGAGGCTTGGCTACCACCTGACAGCTTTGGTGGGTACATGGATCACGAGGGCTCTTATTACAAAGTGTACTGACCCACCAATAGATTCATAATCTAATGCCGTTACTGGGAGGTGGTGAAAACTCTCAGAGATAGGGCCTAGTTGGAAGGAGATGGGGTGATCAAAAGATACAGTGAATGTTTATATTTTTAAAAAATTATTACAGTAAAAGATTCGTTGCCATTAATCACCCTCAAAATATTCTCTGGCTGTAAACACACTTAGCTCATTTTTCTTGCCACTTTCTGAAGCAGTTCTAGAAGTCCTCTTTCGTGTCTTATTTGCACTGTCCTGGCTGCCTTGATGTCCTGAATTGATTGAAAAATGTTAGCCTTTCGTGGTCATTTTGACTTTGGAGAACACCCATAAGTCCCATGGTGTCAGATTTGGTGAATAAGGTGTAAAAGGACAGACCATGACTTTTTTTTTTTTTTTTTTTTTTTTTTGGTGGTACTGGGAGTTGAACCCAGGGCCTCACACCTGCATGCTTTGCAAGTGCTGGACCACTGAACTGCGCCCCCAGCCCATATTTTTTACTTTTTGAGACAAGGTCTTGCTAAGTTACGCAGACTGCCTCTGGTCTCAAACTTGCCATCCTCCTGCCTCCACCTCCCCAGCCGCTGGGATTATAGATGTGCGCCACCATGCCCAGCGCTACCATCACATTTTTATCAGACAGAAACTGCCATACCAGAAAGTGATGTGTGACATGGAGGGCTGTCATGATGGAGGATGAAACTAGATACTCATGAAGGAGGACTTCCAGAGCTACTTCAGAAAGAGGCAAGAATGGCAGGTGTGTTCAAAGCCAGGGGGAGGATTAATGGTGACGCATGTTTCGCCACAGTAATTTTTTAAAAATTTCAACATTCACTCTACTTTTTGATCACATCTCACTGGTCACTGGGAACATGTCCTTTGGGGGTATATTTTGTCTCTCCCTCTGCCTTCTGTCCACCACTAGGTGAGCCTCTCCGATCCGTTACATGCTTCCCACCATGATGCTCTGCCTCACCAAGCACAGGCCCAATAGCAACAGGGCCAAGCCATGGACTCAAATCTATAAATCCAAGAGCCAAAATAAACCTTTCCTCCTTTAAATTGTTTCTTTCCGATATTTGTCACAGAAATAAAGAACAGACAGTAACACATAGTATAGAAGAGTTCCTATTATAAACGGATATTGAATTCTGTCAAATCTGGTAGTGTGTTCTGAGTATTAAGTTTTAACTTCTACACTTTAGACAAACTTTGTTACCAAGAAAGTCAGACTTGGAAGGAGGATTTGGGATCAGCCAGTTTAGTCACCTAATTAAAGATGAGGAGACGGAAGTCCAGAGAGATAAAATGGTAAACACGCTCAAAGGCACTGCTAGGTAAGTAGAAAGTGGGTCTATAACTTAAAATTTTAGATGCCTAAGACTTGTGCTTATTAAATGGTTATAGTTGCAATGTGGCTAAAGGAAATGAGCTAAAGCAACATTTAATTACTGAAAGGAAAGAAAATATAGAGATCCAAGCTTTTCTGCAGTTTCTAAGAAGGGGAAAAGGACAATGACAGGTTTTAATTGAGGCACTAGGTTTTCAGTTCAAGTAGTAATGTCTACTTACAACTAGGGAGGGTATGTGAGTGAGATGGCCATCATGTAACTGCTAACAGTTATTCTTTATGAAATAAAAGTAAATAGGGACTCTGAAAATTTGGTGCCAAGCTTTATCAAGCTGATAAATCCAGCTTTGGATTTCTGGTCAGTTTCTGAAGGCAATATGGATTATTTTTATAGGGTTATTGTTCATTCGTATGGTTTGTTTTTAAATTGGACAGTTTTTAAAAGCTTCGTAAAACAAAGAGGTAAGAGAAGACTGACCTGGGAGGTGAGAGTGATGCTGGGCTGCGACTGTAGGAGGTTGGCTTGGCTTTGCTGAGGTAGCTGCGTTAAAAGATTTTGCGCTTGCAGGAGACCTGGAAAACACAAACATGTCAAGCAATAAACATTAAAAGATTATTTTGAACATATGTAGAAAAAGAAAGAATACAAACTAAAAACTTCTAACTGATCTCCTGATCGTCAAACTCTTGCCTATTTGTCTAAAATTCAATCCAGTTAAACCTAAATTGGGCAAGAAGATATGTAATATTAAGTTAAAATTCATATATCTAAGCTGGGCATGGTGGCACACACTTGTAATCACAACACTTGAGAGGCAGAGGCAGGAGGAGGGATAGAAGTTTGAGGCCAGCCTAGAGTACACAGTGAGTTCCAGGCCATTCTGGGAGGTACAGTAAAACCCTGTCTCAGAAAACAAAAATAATAAATAAAACTGTATTTTCTGTCTCTCTCTTTCTCCCTTCCTCCTTCCCCACTCTTTGTGCAGTACTGAAGGGCTGGACCCAGGGCTTTGCACATGCTAAACAGGTTCTCTACCACTGAGCAGCAATCTCAGCCCCTTTTTTATTTGAATCAGTGACTTGTTAAGTTGTGCAGGCTGCATCTGGCCTTGAACTTGCAATCGTCCTGCCTCAGCATCTTGCGTGATCGTGCCCAGCTTAAAAGCAGTATGTCTTTAATGTAACTGGAATAAGCTCTCTGATAGGCCAATTCTTTATTTTAGTAAAGAGTAGATGAAAGTGAAGAACCATTCTAAATAGAAGCAGCTGGAAATCCCAAAAAGAACTCAACTTCTTAATCCAGAATCCATTACAATCTGCCAGTATGTGTTAAACCACAGAATTAGCCAGTTAGCAAAAGGAATAGGCTTTTAATTAGAAAAAGATGTTGTTTCCAAGTTCTTTCTCAAACAATTGTCTTTGGGTGTTAAGAAAGTTGAAATGTAAATATGATAAGCATTAACACTGAACTATCTTAGTTTAAAAGTGGTTGATAAGTAACATTGACAAGTAAAATTGATGTGTGGTGGCACATGCCTGCAGTCTCAGCTACTCAGAAGGGCGAGGCAGGAGGATCTCTTGAGCCTAGGAGTTTGAGGCCAGCCAAACACAACAAGACCTCATCTCAAGCAAACAAATGCAAACTGATCAATAAGTAATGTCAGCTACACTGCATGATGAAATGACATTCAAAGTAGAAACGTGAATTCTCAATGTGTTTGGAGTAGATGCTCATTAAATTACTTAAGTTTATGGCTTTTCATTTTTATAAATTTATAAAGAAAGAGCCAACCCAGAATATCTGTTATTTAAAGATTTAATCTGGGGCTGGGATTAAGCTCAGTTGGTAGAGCGCTGCGCTGCAGTCTCTGAGGTCCTGAGTTCGATTCCCAGCATCCCGAAAATGGGAGAAGGACCTGGCAATCCATTCCTAAGGCAATCCCGAAACAGTCTGCCATTGAAAACCCTATGAGGGTCGCTCTGAGTTGGATACCGACTTGACGGCACCTAACAACAACAACAACAACAACAACAACAACAACAAAGATTTAATCTAAGTATGCACCTGTTTCAAATATAGTGATGATGTTAAAACACTAAATATTAGATTGTTAGTGATGAGATAGGAGTAGTGGTTCAAATAACCCAACAAAACATTTGAAACAAAAGGGACCCTATCATTTTTTAAATATGTCATAAGATTAGTTGGGCTAACAAGTATCTAACTATGACTTCTGTAGCCCCCACATGTCTGTCAGTTTGCCGTACAGTGGGGACGTGAGTGTTACTGTGATGCTGAAAGCTATGCTCCTGGTATTACAGATACCAGCAGGGCTACTCTTGGTAAAAGGTTTCAGCTGAGCTTCCAGACTAAGAAAGACTAGGGAGAAGGACCCGGCAGCCCACTCCTGAAACAACCCTATGAAAACACTATGAGTAGCAGAGAAACACAATGTCGGAAAATGAGCCCCCCAGGTTGGAAGGCACTCAAAAGATGACTAGGGAAGAGTTGCCTCTTCAATGTAGAGTCTACTTTAATGATGGAAATGGAGTAAAGCCCCAGGGACTTCCATTTGCTGATGTGGCATGACTGAAAATGAGGAGGAACAACTGTAAATATTCATTAATAACATGGAACATGGAACATGGAACATATGTAGTATGAATCTAGGAAAATTAGAAATCATCAAAAGAGAAATACAGCACATAAACATCAACATTCTAGGCATCAGTTAGCTAAAATGAACTGGTGTGGGCCATTTTGAATAAGATAATCATATGATCTACCATGCTGAGAATGATAGGTTAAAGAGAAATTGGGTTGCATTCATCATCAAAAACGACACCTCAAGATCTGTCCTGAAGTACAACGCTGTCAGTGATAGAATAACATCCATACATCTACAAGGACGGCCAGTTAATATGGCTATTATTCAAGTTTACGCACCCACCACTAAGGCAACAAAATAGATTGAACATGCAATCAAGATGGACAGATAATCACTGGTGACTGGAATGTCAAAAGTTGGAAACGAAGAAGGCTCAGTAGTTGAAAATATAGTCTTGGTGACAGAAATGATGCTGGAGATCGCATGACAGTATTTTGTTAGACCACTGACCTTTTCATTACAAATACATTTTTTTACCAACATAAATGGTGACATGGAATTCACCAGATGGAACATACAGGAACCAAACAGACTACATTTGTGGAAAAAGATGTTGGAAAAGCTCAAAATCAAATGTCAGAATGAGACCAGGTGCTGACTGTGGATCAGCTCATCAACTGCTCATATGCAGGTTAAAACTGAAACTGAAGAGAATTAGAACAAGGTATGACCTTGAGTATATCCCACCTGAGTTCACAGACCACCTCAAGGACAGATTTAATGCATTAAACACTAATGACAGAAGACCAGACGAGCTGTGGCATAACATCAAAGACATCATTCATGACAAAAGCAAAAGGTCATCAAAAAAACAAAGAAAAAGAAAAGACTAAGTTACATGTCAAAAGAGACTCTGAAACTTGCCCTTGAACATGGAACAGCTAAGGTAAAGAAAGACATGATGAAGTTAAGGAACTAAACAGATTTCAAAGGACAGCTTGAGAAGACAAAATCAAATATTACAATGACATGTGCAAACAGCTAAAGAGGGAAAACCAAAAGGGAAGAACACACTTTGTTTTTCTCAAGCTTAAGAAACTGAAGAAAAAAAATCAAATCTTGAGTGCTAATAGTGAAGGAGTCTACAGGGAAAATACTAAACGATGCAGGAAACATCAAAAGAAGATGGAAGGAATGCACAGAGTCCTTATACCATAAAGAATTGGTAGATGATCAACCATTTCAAGAGGTTGCATGTGATCTGGAGCCAATGGTACTGAAGGAAGTAGAAGCTGCCTTGAAGGAACTGGTAAAACAAAGCTCCAGGAATTGATGGAATACCAATAGAGATGTTTCAACAAACAGATGCAACAGTGGAGGTGCTAACTTGTTTATGCCAAAAGATCTAGAAAACAGATACCTGGCCAACTGACTGGAAGAGATCCATATTTGTGCCTATTCCCAAGAAAGGGATGGAACTGAATGAGGAAACTATTGAGCAATGTGATTAATATCACAAGCAAGCAAAATTTTGCTAAAGATCATTCAAAAGCAACTGTAGCAGTATATAGACAGGGAATTGCCTGGAAATCAAGCCAGATTCAGAAGAGGGTGTGGAACCAGGGACATCATTGCTCATGTCATATGGATATTAGCTGAAAGTCGAGAATACCAGAAAGGTGTCTATGTTTTATTAACTATGCAAAGGCATTTGACTGTGTAGATAACAAATTATGGATAACACTATGAAGAGTGGGAATACCAGAGCAACTAATTGTACTGATGAGGAATCTGTACATGGACCAGGAGGCAGCTGTTCGAACAGAACAAGGAAACACTCCCTGGTTTAATGTCAGGAAAAGTGTATATCAGGTTGTGTCCTTTCACCATAACTCTTCAATCTCTATGCTGAGCAAATAATCTGAGAAGCTGGACTTTATGAAGAAGAATGCAGCATCATAATTGGCAAAGACTCATTAACAACCTGCATTATGCAGATGACACAATTCTCCTTGCTGAAAGTGAAGAGGATTTAAAATATTTACTGATAAAGGTCAAAGAACACAGCCTTCAGTATGGATTACGCTTCAACATCAATAAAACAAAAATCCTTACAACTTCATGATAAATGGAGAGAAAACTGAGGTTGTCCAAGATTTTGCTTTCTCGGCTCTATAATCAATACTCGAGGAAGCAGCAGTCAAGAAATCAAAAGATGCACTGCACTGGGAAAAGCTGTGGCACAAGACTTCTTTGAAGTGTAGAAAAGTAAAGATGTCACATTGAAGATGAAGTTGCACCCGACTCATGCCATGATACTTTGTCACATCATATGGTTATGAAAGCTGGACATTGAACAAGGGAGACATGAGAAGAATTGATGCTTTTGAACTATGGTGCTGGAGATGATTATTGAACATATCATGGACTGCCAAAAAACCCAACAGATCTGTCCTAGAAGAAGTGCAACCTGAGTGCTCCTTGGAAGCAAGGATGGCTAGACTGCATCTTACATATTTTGGACATGTAGTGAGGAGGGACCAATCCCTGGAGAAGGACACCATGTTTAGGAGAGTGGCAGGTCAATGAAAAACAGGAAAACCCTCAACTAGATGGATTGATAGAGTGTCTGCAACAATGGACTTAAACACAAGTAAGATCGTGTGCCTGGCACAGAATCAGGTGGTGTTTTGTTCTATTGTACAGAGGGTCTCTATGAGTTGGACTCAACTCGACAGCACCTAACAACAACTAAATTTAGATAAAATGAATACTGAAATATGTAAGACAACAACCAAGAAATTTAAACCTTTCAGGTCTTATCATTTGTTTGTAAGAAACTAAATACTGCCTGAATTTATAAAATTAAAATTGATATTTATTTTACAATGTAGATCATAAGATAAATATACTAAGTAGCTTGAATTTTCCAGAGACAGGTGACCTTTACTGGCCTGGGGTAAGTGAATATACTTTGAAGCAAGTATGATTAAACAAAGTAAAACTGAGTACATATCATTACAAACCTCTCTTAAGAGACAGACTTAGGAAAAAAAGAAAAAAGTTATGGAAGTTTAAATGACCACTCTGCTTTCCCATAGAATAGTTAGGGTAACCTTTTTGATCACATCATTCCCCAGTTAAAACACTCCAGTGAGCCATGTGAAATGAGACATGCCTGTAATCCCAGCACTCGGGAGGCTAAGACAGGGGGATCACAAGTTCAAGGACAGTCTGGGACACATGGTGACCTTGTCACAAAACAAAACAACACTTCCATTACAAATAGAATACAATCCGAGGTGCCCTAAATAGTCTGGCTTTATAGAGCTCTTATACTTCATCTCCTACCACTTCCTCTCACTTAACTCCTGCTACCCTGGTCTTTTGTTCCCTGCATTAGGTCAGGCTTGTTCCCATCCATCATCATTTGAATCTAAAATGCCCCCCAAAGGCCATCTGTTTGAGTGCTTGGTCCCCAGCTGGTGGTGCTGTTCTGGGAGGTTATGGAACTTTGCAAGGTGGGACCCTAGGTTTGTAGAAGCAGTCCCTGGGGGTGGGCCTTTAGCAGTTTCTACCTAGACTCATAGTTCCAGTCACTCTGCCATAGACCCTGCCATGCCTGCCCCTCCTCTATGGCCGGAAATCCTCGAACCATGACCTCCCAATAAATCTCTTCCCTTGTAAGTTTGTTTCAGTTGGTTTACCTGTCACAGTGACACACTGGCTAATAGTGTACCCTCTCAGGTGCTTTGTATTCTTCTTTGCCCATAAAATTCTTCATCTAGATCCTGTGTCTGGCAGCCTCCTCCCTCGTTACTCAGTTCCCAACTCAGATGTCACTTCTCCAGAGAGATTTTTCAGATCACATGCCCATTCTTCCCACATGTCACCAGACTAAGCTGATCTCTTATCTTCTAGTATATCGCCTGTCTTCTAGTACATCAAAATCATTCATTTACATGTTTGCTATTTGATTTATTCTAATGAAGGCAGCGATCTTATCTTGCTCAAGATTATAATCCCAACACTAAGATTACTGTATGACACTCAGCAGGTACCTAACAAATTGTTGAGTGAATTAACCACAATATTAAATTTTACTGTTTTGAGTCAGGTGCAGTGGTGCCCTCCTGCGATCGTAGCAATTTGGGAGGAGGACGAAGGAGGATCATGAGTTCAAGGTCAGAGGCAGCTTGTGTAATGTAGTGAGACCCTGTCTCAAAATAAAAAAATAGACTATGGGCTAGGAGTGCAGCCCACGGATAGAGCACTGCTTGCAAGGCCCTTGGCTCAACCTCCAAGTACTGCCAAAAAATAAACAAATAAAACAAAATTTTTTATTGATTTAAACAAACCTGAAGAATAGTCTAGAGAGAAAAATAAAACTATGTTTTATATCAATGATTAAAACTAATTTATTAAAATTATTTTGAAAAACAAAAAGACTCAAGAATATTACAAAATAATAGTAAAACATGAAACAAGAGACAGCACAAGATCAGAAATTAGGCCCCATTATTTAATGTACGGTATTTTCAAGACAGGAGTTTCTTTAAAATTTAGCAATTAAAGTTGGATTTTTATTTGCCTCTTAGAAAAGCATGTATTTTAAAAATCACTCCTATTCAATCAGAAATCACAAACCTAAATGATTAATTTTGGTTTTTAGTAGCATAATCTGAATAAATTCTAAATTGAGGTCTTTTTCCTCCAAACAAGGTCAGTTGAAAATACTGAAAGGGCCCACAGAGGTTTAAAACTTAGATAAGAACCACTTTTGCCACAACTCTCCAAACTCAGGGCTCTAACAAGAATATTTATTTTTATTATTTTCAAAATAAATGGTGATAACAGAACAGGCAGAATGAGCTCTTTAATAAATTACGGCTCAAGTTCAGAAATGCATCACAAGAATTTTCCTTAGAAAAATAATATTGCAAAAATGGCTTATATTTCCCTTGTTAAAAATTAATTCCCAAAGTGATTTTATCACAGCAGTATATATTATCAATAATATGAACTATATTTCAAAAGTTTTAGTGCAAACCAAGAGAAAAGAGAAGAAAAATAGTGCAGGCTAATGTCCTGCTGAAAATACTATTACAATTCCAACAAATCAAATCCATGTCCCCCTCAATCATTGAATTAAAAGGAGCTATTCAGATTCGTGGCTTTTCTGATGCTATTAACTGCACTGCAATAACTGCAGGATTATACTCCTGCAAAGGTTTGTAAAACATTTCCACTATTCTGATCCTTTGCATTTCTGAACACTATTAGAAAATGGGATCTGGATCATATACGACTAATGATTACAACCCAGCAGCGGAGGTACAAACTGACTCTGGACTACTTTCGGGCTGTTCTTTACTCTGTAAAGGAATACTGTTTTCATTTTCTTGGTTATCATATCTATTGACTGCTGACAATAATTCTTTTGTTTGTTTTTTATTAGAAATTTTTAATGTACATCTTAATGTGTTTCATTTTGACATGCTTTTCCTTGTGACATTTCCATATATGCATTTTGATAAACATTATTCATATAGGTTACCCCTTATCCTCCCCTATGCTTCCCCTGCTCAGACCCTTCCCATCTAAGTTTCCCATCTAAGTCTTCTCTACCTTTTACTTAGTAGTTTTTTTTCTATATGTCCTTGGATTCCAGTTCTGTTTAAGATAGAAACTTTTCCTGTAGTGGTCTTCCTTTTTCTCTTGTTAGAACAATTACATGCGATTTCTAGTCCATTTATATTGACATCATTCTTATCTCCCCCCCCTTTTATTATGATCCGACCTTTGAATAGGATTTTTCCTTCTTGTAATTTTGAATCAGCTCCCTCATATGAGTGAGAACATGTGTTGTTTTTCTCGCTGAGCTCGTGTTCGTTCACTCAAAATAATTTTCTCTAATTCCATCCATTTTGCTGCGAATGAGCTTATTTCATTTTTCTTGATTGCTGAGTAGTATTCCATTGTGTATATATACCATAGTTTTTTTATCCATTCTTCTGTTGAAGGGCACTTCGACTGATTCCATATCCTTGCTATTGTGATAAGTGCTGCATTGAACATGGAGATGCAAGTGTCTCTGTGGTATGATGACCCATCTCCCTTTGGGTAGATTCCCAATAGTGTTATAGCTGGGTCATATGGTAGATCTATTTTTAGTTTTTTGAGGTACCTCCATATTGATTTCCACAGTGGTTACACCAATTTACAGCTCCACCAACAATGTAAGAGTGTTCCCTTTTCCCCGCAATCTCGCCAGCATTTGTTGTTGTTTGTTTTATTGATCTTGGCCATTGTTACTGGTGTAAGGTGAAATCTCAGAGTTATTTTGATTTGCATCCAGCACCGCAAAAATGGGAGCAGGGCCTGGCAATCCACTCCCAAGGCAATCCCGAAGCACTCAGCCATTGAAAACCCTATGAGGGTCGCTATGAGTCGGATACCGACTCGACGGCACATAACAACAACAACAACAACAATGGCTAGGGGCCTGCAGCGGTAGCCCTGTGGCATCCGATCCCATCAGATCTCGGAAGCTAAGCAGGGTCAGGCCTGGTTAGTACCTGGATGGGAGACTGCCTGGGAACACCAGAAGCTGTAGGCTTGGGAGAAGGACCTGGCAACCCCCCTCCCAAAAAATCAACCTGCCATTGAAAACCCCATGAACAGCAGAGAAGCACTGACAATAGTGTTTCCCCTGTTGTACAGAGGGTCGCTATGAGTCGGATACCGACTTGACGGCACCTAACAACAACAACAACAATGGCTAGGGATGTTGAGCACTTTTTCATGTGTTTCATGGCTTTATGGACCTCTTCATTTGAGAACTGTCTACTCAGTTCCTTTGCCCATTTGTGTATTGGGTTGTTTGGTTTTTGGGGAGTTTTTTTCTTGAGTTCTTTATAAATTCTAGTAATTAGACCTTTGTCTGATGTATAAAATGCGAAGATTTTTTCCCATTCTGTGGGGGTTTCCTTGACTCTGTTAATTGTTTCTTTTGCTGTGCAGAAGCTTTTTAATTTCATGTAATCCCATTTATCTATTCTTGTTGCAATTTCTTGAGCAAGTGGA
>VMDO01027958.1:0-24556 GCA_007922755.1 Pedetes capensis
ACACATCCCTGTCCCTAATAGAAGATTATTACCACTAATGCAAAAGCACAATAAAGCTAAGACTTAGTCTGTCTCTTCCACATATCATGAGAGAGGGAGGGAGAGAGAGAGAGAGAGAGAGAGAGAGAGAGAGAGAGAGAGAGCGAGAGCGCAGAGAGAGACAGAGAGAAATTAACTTTCTATAAAGAACAATTATTGAGCCATGTCCCACTCATAGTGACTCATAGAGATATACATTCTGTATAACAGAATGAAACACTCCCCAACACTCTGCCATGCCCAGCACTGCTGTCAGTGCTTCTATGCTATTCACAGAGTTTTCATAAAGAAGAATTAGTTGGCACAAATTAGAGTGTTACTAGGAAAAGCCTATTTGAAAAAAAATAAAAAAGAATACCTCATGAGTTTGGGACAATGACTTTGACTTCTTACTTACCTTTAAAAAAGTAATATATTAAATTTCTGACAGTGCTATTTTTTCTTTAATGATTCTGCTTTGTTATTTTTACAAAGTACTTAGCTACTACTTTTTCTCTAAGAAAGACTCTTTTATCATTATCTCAATAGAAAATGTTGCTTGGATTTCCCCAAACCCCCATGACTCCTAATATGGCATTGTTCTTCAGTGCTTCCCACAGTCACCCATTACAGAAGCTGAATAATATAATTCTAAAGGAACTAAAGAAATCTTCTAGTTCTCCAATGTAGGGGACAAGAGAAAAAAATTCACAATTATTGACTGCCTAACAACTTCAATGTATACGCTGAGCGAATAATCCGAGAAGCTGGACTTTATGAGGAAGAACGTGGCCTCAAGATTGTAGGAAGACTCATTAACAACCTGTGTTATGCAGATGACACAACTCTGCTTGCTGAAGGTGAAGAGGATTTAAAACATTTACTGATGAAGATCAAAGATCATAGCCTTCAATAGAGGTTACGACTAAATATCAACAAAACAAAAATCCTTACGACTAGGTCAGCACGCAACTTCAAAATCAATGGAGAAAAGATTGAGGTTGTCCAAGATTTTGCTTTGCCGGGCTCTATAATCAACACCCGTGGAAGCAGCAGTCAAGAAATCAAAAGACACATTTCTCTAGGAAAAGCTGTGGCAAAAGATCTCTTTAGAGTATTGAAAAGCAAAGATGTCACATTGACTCATGCCATGGTCTTTTCAGTGGCATCATATGGTTGTGAAAGCTGGACATTGAACAAGAGAAACAGAAAAAGAATTGATGCTTTTGAATTGTGGTGCTGGAGACATCTATTGAATATACCATGGACTGCCAAAAGAATCAACAAATCTGTCCTAGAAGAAGTACAACCAGAGTGCTCCTTGGAAGCAAGAATGGCCAAACTGCGTCTTACATATTTCGGACATGTAGTCAGGAGGGAACAATCCCTGGAGAAGGACATCATGTTTGGAAGAGTGGCAGGTCAACGCAAAAGAGGAAAACCCTCCACCAGATGGATTGACACAGTGTCTGCAACAGTGGGCTTAAACATAAATAAGATTGTTTGCCTGGGACAGAATCGGCAAGTGTTTCAATCTGCTGTACAAAGGGTCGCTATGAGTCGGACTCGACTCGACAGCACCTAACAACAACAACAACTACTACTACAATATTTTTTTTAAGTTTATTGAAGCCGGGCTTGTTAGCCCATGCCTATCTCCCCAGAGAATCATGAGGCAGAGACAAGAGGATCAGGAGCTCAAGGCCAGAGGCTGCTTCCATAATTTAGTAAAACCCTGAGTCAAAAATTTAAAAAAAAAATTAAAAATGGGCAGGTGGTACAGCTCATTACTAGAGCACTTGCACAGTATATGTGAGGTTTTGGGTTCAACCACCAAGTACAATTAAAAAAGAAGTAAATTTAATAGTAATCCTTCTATTAATTCATTTTAAAATGTTTCTAGGAAACTTGATTGGCGATATATGTGGTAAATGTTAATTTATTAAAATGATTGCAATTTTAAGTTGATTTTATTTACAAATTGCTGATGAAAAGACTGAAGACATTTGAGCTTTGATAAGAAGTCCACAGTTGCAGAGTTGAACATTTTGCTGTGGAATAATATGCCCAAATCATTGCTGTTGTTGTTAGGTGCCTTGGAGTTGCACCCGATTCATAGAGACCCTCATAGGGTTTTCAATGGCTGATTGTTTCAGGATCAATTGGGGAGTGGATTGCCATGTCCCTCTTCCATGCATGAAACAAGAGTATTAAAATAATAACAACCTGTTAAGGTTCAAATTCTATACAATTTAACATAAGTTTCACTAGTTAGTTTCCTAATCTTAGCTAAGCTATTTGAATCATTGGTGATCAGCTAACCAAGACAGTTTTTGGAGGTTGACTGAGTTTTGAATGGACCTTCTTGGCTCTCCTCTATGAGGGGACTCACCTTTTATTGGACTGATTTGTCCTTCTTACTGTGTAGGCAAGAATCTAAAAATAACTCAGCCCCAATCCATAACTACAGCAAGCAGAAGTGTGTGAAACCTCTCTGGGCCTAGGTTCTCAAGTGTTAACTTATGTCACATCAATTTGGCCAAACCAAGTCACAAACTGTTCAAGGGTCAGTGTCAAAAAATTATCAGAAACTTTCAGGGAAAAGGATATTAAAATGGGACGATCTTGGGGGGATCATTAATAGGAACTATTTATTATGATCTATCTTTGCCCAAATTATTCATACCTCTTTAGTATAAGTAAAATATTTACCTCTTCATAAATCTCCAAAAGTCTCATCATGCCACAATATCAGGCTGCAAGTATAGATGTGATGGTGAATATTAAGCCTGAATGCAGATCACTGGATATGGCTTTTTATTGATCCAGAGGTCTATGAGTTAGAAAGCCAAGTTATCTACCTCCTACATTTCTGTGTACAACAGTAACACTGGAATAGGATAATAGCAATGTTTGGTCCCATCTTAAAAGTTAGAGGAAGATTTAGGACACAAATTCACTAATCCCACTGATTCAAAATTAATTCAGAAAATGGTGGCCAAATAGTGCCTTTCTTCATTACCCCCTTACATGCTCTTTTTTCTTGTATTTTATTATTATTATCAACACCTATTCATTGTACAAATTGATGTGATTCACTGTGATGTTCCTGTACATGCATACATTGTGCCTCAATCATGCTTATCTACTATTCTCCTACCTCCCACCCTCCCCATGCCATCCCCAGCAGCATCCTACCCAGTCCAGTGAACTCTTTTATTTTCAGGTTGCTTCTTTCTTTTCTTTAAAGTTTCTACCTATAAGATACAATATATAACACTTGTCTTTCTATGTCTTGTTTATTTCGCTTCACATGGTATCTTTCAGATTTATCCATTCTGCTGCTAATGACAGGATTTCACTTTTTCTTTATGGTTGAGTATCACTCTACTGTGTATATATGCCAGATTTTCTTTCTATATTCATCTGTTGATGAGGATTTAAGTTGATGTGGGCCTGGGCTGATTCCATATCTTGGTTATTATGAATAGTGGCACATTACACTTAGGCCTACAGTTACCTCTTATATAGACTGACTTCATTTCCTTTGGTTATTTACCCAGGAGTGTGATAGGTGATAATTCTATTTTTTGGTAGAATTTTCATACTGATTTCCATAGTCATTATACTAATTTACATTCCTACTGACAGTGTATCAGGGTTCATTTCTCTTCACATTGTTCCAGATGTCTATGGTCAAAGGGTAAAAGTGGCCAAAGTTCATATTCCAGGCAGTAGCTGGAGTGGTGCATATGAACTTCTCGTGGCCTCCTGAGTCTATTATGAAAAACACTTTCAATGCTTTCATTGTAATTTTCCTTTTATTTCCATATGTTGAATTTGTGGTATATTCCAACCTCCAGAAAAACCACTAGGATAAATTACTTAATTTCTTTCTTCTTTATTTCCCTTATCTGTAACATAAGAAATCTTATTGTCTCAACTTACAGAATTTGTATAAGAATTAAATGAGCTAAGTGATATAAAATGTCTAGCAATAGGGTTAGTATAGAGTAACTGTGAGCTACTATATAATATATTCTGCTTTTATTTACATAAATTTAATAACCTGTTTCTGCTATAAATCCCTGTATTGAGAATTCAGCCAATATGAAATGATATTTACAAGTGTTTAGTACCTTATAAATTCTAGACCCATGAATAAAAGTAATTTTCCAAGTTAGATTAAAAAACAATTGTGAGTTTACACTCATATGGAATAGTTAGAAATGTTTTCTATACTTTTATTACAATACAGAATAATCATCTCAAAATAATAGAAAAACAGTTGTAGAAGCAATAAGCAGATACTGATTTCAGAAAACCTGTGAAATGTATTTTGGTTCCATGCCAACATTTTTCACATAAAAATAAAATATGGGCATGATATATATGATACATTATCTAGAATCATAGACCTTTAATCTTCCTACTGTAATCATCAGGTGATAAAAATATGAAGATGTGTGCAAGACACAGTTTCTTCATTTAAAATAATAGATCTTATCTCTCCCTAGAATCTAAAGATGAGCTGCAATCACATACACACAAAATTATTTTGAATATCTCACTTCCTTTCAATTAATAAATGAGTTCTTTTTACTCTCACTGTCTTTTCCATCCTAATGTCTCATTGTTCCATCCAATGGAATGGAAAATGTGGGTTTGTCTTCAACACTTTAAAATACAAAAATTAGGCTGATAATGTTGGACTAGTAAGAATTCATAATATCAAGGCTTACAAGAAATCATTACTGTTACTTCACTGATAAGCTAATGAGATCATAGGTAGTAGAAAAGACTACATATATCATTAACATACAAATCATCTGGAATAATGAGTAGATAACTTTATCTTGTGAAACTGTGCATGCAAATATAGATATATTGTAGAATAACTTACACTTCTTCTGGTTAAGATTTGAATAATGGGATTCCCTCCAAATTCATGTTGAAGCTTATTCTCCACTGCAGTGATATTAAGAGGTGGAGACTTTCTGGGAACTGATTCCCTGCCCTCATGTCTTACATAAGGGTTGAGGAGAACTAGTGTAGTCCCCTTTTTGCACTTCTGCCTTCTGCCATGGAAGGGTACAGCAAGTAGGCCCTCACCAAAAAACAATTGTCAGCACCATAATCTTGAACTTCCCATGTCCCAGAATTATGAAAAATACTATATTTTTATTAGTTATAAATGTATTATTAGTACAACTAGTTACATATTATTCAGCCTTGAATGTATTTTGTTATAGTATTTTGTTACAGTAGCACAAGTAGGCTAAGATAAGTCTATTACCAGTTTCTCTTGAAGGATTTCATATCACTCTGAGAGATGGACTCATGACAAATTTCCTTATTAGGAGATATGGCTCAGTTCCTAAGTGTGAATGAATTTGTACCAGAACATGCAAGATATGTGCTCAAGGTCCCACTTGTCATAATGAAAAGAATCTAGTGTGTTAATCCTACTTGTCTCATTGATTGCATTCCTTATCAAGTTGCTAAATATCTCTGACAATCTTGAATATCATAATGGAAACCAGAGTAATAATAAGATTTTCCCCTACTCTTTGTGTGTTTGTGTGTGTGTGTGTGTGTGTGTGTGTGTGTGTGTGTGCATCAATACCCACATGCACTTAACTCACTGTTGGTATGAAGTACACAAGAAATATTAATCTTAAAAATCATGTGTATTGCTCAGATAGAGTTTCAGCCCCTTGAATTACATGAAGGATCCACTCCTAACTACTTTAGCTCCATCATTTGCCTCTGAAGATTCATTTCAACCCTCACTTCTTGTGCATTTCTCCACCTGACCATGACACACAGCTCCTCATATAACTCATGTACTTGTTTTTCCAATAACATTGTGCTGATAAGTGTTTCGCTTTTCTCTTGGCAAGACAGTCAGTCCAAACCTCAGTTTCCTCATTGGCAAGATAGGGATAAAATATTATCCACTTGTTGATGAGAATAAAATCATTCACTTGTAAGATGGATAAAAACTCTTTTCTGCTTTCTAGGATGATGCTATGCACTGAATTGTGTCCCACCAAAATTTATTTATCAAAGCCCTAACCCTCAATTTAAACACCTTTAGAGATAGCACCTTTAAAGAAGTAATGAGGTTATAAAAGTGAGGCCTTAATTCAGTATGAATGAGATCCTTACAAGAGGAAGAAATACACAGAAAAGACCATGTGACTACTGAGTGATAGGGTGGCCTTATGTGCAGTGAAGGAGAAAACCAATCTGCAAAAACCTTGAGCTTGGATTTATAGCCTTCGGGAAAGTGAGATTGTACATCTCTATTGTTTAAGCCACCCCATGTGTAATATCTTACTGTGTTAATAATACAATAGTTCAATACAGATGAAATAAGAATCAGTGATGAATTGTAGATAGTTTCATGGCTGACATGACATAATCCATCAATATCATGTATATTTTTATGTTCATAGATGCTTTTAAAAAGATATTCCAAAAATTAATGTTCCACATAAAGATTTTGTAGGAAAAAAAACCATAAGCAAACACATACAGAGATCCAAGAATCATATTCAAGGAGCTGATTTAAAAAGGTCAGAGAAGAGAATCAAGTATGATTATCTGAGAAACAGAGGAATATTATATATTAAGTCATGAGACCTAGATAATGGTGCAGAGCATTCTCATGACCTTGCATACTTATGTATAGGATAAGTAGTTGGGATTAATTCATCTTTTCAACATGAGATAAATATTCTATGTATATTACTTCTTTATGTTATTTTATCACATGGAATGAAAACATCTTTCCTTTTAGGTATTTATGAAGGCTATGAGTATAATCTTGGAGAGATTCCCAAAACTCCACAGGTAAAATATGTTCTTTCACCTTATAACTTCTCTGAATGCAGCCACATTGTGAAACTTGGGCCAAGCTCCAGCTGCAGTAGGCTTCTATCTGATAGCATTAGAGATTGAGAATGGAACAAGAACGCAGCCACAGCTGGTAAGAGGAGATTCACCACAGGCAAACTCTTCATCTATGCAGGTTGCAATCACAACACATTGAGCAGGCCAGAGGGGCAGACTGAAAACATAAAATGAAAATGGAGCCAATATCTCTAACCTCCCTGAAAAGGGAAATGGAGTTGGCATCCCAATACATGTGGTGAAGACAGCCCCAGATTCAGCACCTTGGTGCCAGTTTAAGCCATTGCCCTTTCTTCATTTCAAATGCCTCTTTACCATCCCCTGTGTACCCCTCAATACCAACTACTCCTCCCAATCCCTAGGATTTCTAGGCACACGATGTGATAGAGTGAAAAATACCTGTCCTTTTGACTGTGTGTTCCACTCCTGGCTCTTTTACCAACAAATGCAATTTCACTTGGGTAATTTAAAATCTTTTTTTTTTTAGGTGTGTGTGTGTGTGTGTGTGTGTGTGTGTGTGTGTGTGTGTGTGTGGTACTGGGGGGCTGAACCCATGGACTCCCACTTCCATGCTTTGCAAGTGCTGTGTCACTGAGCTGCACCCTCAGTCCACTTTTTAACTTTTGTTGAGACAGGGTGTTAGCTAAATTATGCAGATTAACCTCTGGTCTCAAACTTGCGATCCTCCTGCCTCCACCTCCCCAGTCCCTGGGGTTATAGGCGTGCACCACCGTGTCCAGCTCGGAGTAATTTAATACCTTGATCCTAATTTCCTCATTCTCAATTTCTCCTTAGGTTTATTCTCACATTTAAATGAAGAAATATTCAGTTTTATTTTTCTAATATTTAATAATTTAAAGGTAATTTTTAATTGCGACAATATTCAGATTGCTCTTTGTTTTATTCAGTAACCTTAAAAAATATTGGATTAGCAAGCTGGAATCTTTGCTTTATAGGATAGCTGTTGGCATGTGTCAGCAACCACTGTGTGGGTAAATTCCACACCTCTCCCTTAGCTTTCATTCAAGAAAGGGTCTTCCAGCTCACATCATAAACCACTGCAACATGCATTTTAATGTGGCATGGTTGCATTCTGCAAAATTAATTTCTGACACCAGCAATAACTGAGGTGTCAATTCCTGTTAACAATCTATGCCTTGGCAGCTTTTGTCAATCCATTAATAGTATGTGTAATTGATAGCAACAGAGAGAGATCACCACTATTAACTCACTGTTTATTACTGATGATTAGTAAGGACGATGGTAGTGAGTTTTTTTTCCTCTCTGTCATTCAAATTGCAGGTTTTTGTTTTTTATTCCCCAAATCAGTATATTAGGTAAGGAAAATAACATAGTATTCTGTTCTAAAAATTGAATCATGTTTGCAAAAATAAATTTTTATTAAGGAATTGCTCTATTTTAGGCACTAGACTGTGTACTTTGTAAGCATTTCCAATTTACTTCAATCTTTACAGTGACAGTCGGAAACATTTTTCACTCTTCTGTTAGTGACTTGTTATGGGTCAACACGTTTTATATATATATATATATATATATATATATATATATATATATATATATATATAATTTCAAGAAGAAGAAATGCCAGAGCCCTTTGGAAATATTGTTAGGTGCTATTGAACTGGGTTTGACTCAGAAAGATTCTAAGTACAGCAAAATGAAACACTCCCTGACACTGTGCCATGCCCAGAACTATATCAGTGCTTCTCGACTATTGATAAGGTTTTCAATGACTAATTGTTCCAGTAGTGGGGTGCCAGGTTCTTCTGTTACTTTTATGGTACTGGGGATCAAACCCATGCTCTCACAACTTGCAGAGCAAGCACCATACCAATCATATGGATATGTTAAAAACAGGTTTTCCTAAACTAAATAGGCCAACATGTACTATGATCATATAACACTAATAAAATGGAGGTTCTACACATCACCTTTTGCACTTTTTGGAAAATACTGTTCCCAATCCATCAGATGACAAGGAGGAAAAATCACATTAATGTGCAAAGATTAAGTAAACATCTAGTTACATATCAGAAGAAGAAAAATGTCAAAGTTGTCACTCTGAAAACTTTTATAAATCGTGAACCTTAACCTGCCTTTGTGATGATGAAATTCTCCTGTTTTGGGATCTTTGGGACATACAATTGCTTTTTATCAGTGATGGGAAATCGAAGGGAAAAATGGCTAAGAGAATTTGGTTGCACCCCCACACACACCGAGGGGCTCTGATGCAAACTCTGGCTGTAACACTAGCTGCATGGCTTTGTTCTGAGACTTTTATCTTTCTTTTTTTCTTGTCTGTTCTCTTTTACTCTGAAAAAATAAGAATTCCAGTAGCTCAATTCATCAAATTGCTGAAAAGATTAAGTGAAGTTTAAAAACAATTCCTGACTAACAGTTACCAACAAGAATTATAACCCATAATTATCAATAATCTCACATTATTCCAGAACCAGGAAAACCATACAAAGGGGTCTGTACCTGGTTAAATTTGGAAGAGAGAGCCTTGTAATTCCATGAGTATGATAATGAGAAATATTATGAGGAATAGAGAAAACAGAAAAAAGAAAACCCACTATATTTTGGAAAGATGAAACTGAAGTTTAATTATGAACATAAAAATGAGAGGAAGTCTTTTACTGGGGAAATAGAGGCAGACCAGGCAGAAACAAGAGCTCAAACTGTATTTTTCATAGTCTAAAAATGGAAAGGAAAGGCTGAGGCAGATATATCAAAGTCCTACTTTATTCTTTGACAAAAATAAATAAATAAATAAATAAAAAGAAAAAACCTCCTTAAGGTCCTAGGAGGTAAAGATTGACAAATTCATTCAGACATACATATTTTATTTTTTATACAAAGTAATCCCACTGATATCCTTATCAAAGCAGATATGCATTGTAGTGTCTGTTATGAAACTGCCAGGATGTGTGGTTTCTGGTAGTTCCATTTGCATGCTAATGAACCCAAAGGCCAGATGCCACTAATTACAACCCAGTCACTCTGTCCAACACCCACAACCAACTGCTCATGTGAATGGACCTCATCATTCCATTATGCAAATTCTAGTTAGGAAGAACAGGAATAAATTCTACATAGTGGCAACCTCAGCCATATATTGGCAGGAGGTAAATTAATAAATATATTCAAGAAATGGAAATTAAAAATTATTATTCAACACTAGATTAATAATGGCTGAATAAATATGGAACAGCAAATCTCTTCTTTTTTTTTTCTAGTGTCCTGTGTAATTGAGTAATTCCAGTAACTTTCTAAAATGTAGTAAACTGCATTCCCAGAAATCACCAGTGAGGTTGTTGAAGAGTTAAGTTTCTTTTACACACTCAAATTGTTTCTTCCTAGTGGAAAAAATAATAATAAACAACCTAACAAGCCTAAAGGGTATTATCTTTCTTCTGAGTTATAGTTGTGTTGAACATGAATCCAAATGGAAGCAGGGCTGACCTTCACCTCTAAGTTAATGCCCTACACCTAGCTCAATGAAATGTATACAGTACCTCTTTTTCTATGATATTAAGAAGCACATGCAGTAAGGAGGAAGTGGAAAAAGTACTTGAAATCAAGACCATTGGAAAACACATGTTTTCTGGAAAGTGATTTGCCTCGAAGTGTGCTGAACACAGCAGCCAGTTGTTAAGTGTAGGAGCTCATCCTCTCCAAAGATTGCCTTAGGAGAGATATGTGAGCAGAGAGCAGTTCTCCCTAAGGCAATGTCGGTATCATGGCATCATTTTCCATGAAAATCACAATGAGAGTTTAAAATATATTTCCACATCTCTATTAGGAGCCTGCTCCTCTCATGGAACATTTCACTGACTCCCAATTGATTGGACTCATCATTTTGTGACCATATACTTCCAATTTTCCCAGCAGTTTCTGATTGTTTGCATTCTAATTTGTAATTAAGGTAACTCATTACATGTTTAACCAGCTGTGATGGATGTATTATGCATTATGGCATTTAACTTTTACAATTATCCACAAACTATGGTTTTATCTGGCCAGATATTGTGACTATAATCTTGCAACACCTTTTCCTTGAATCCCCATCCTACCTTGGCTCTAAAATCATCAGTGAGAATTTTTACTCCAAGAGATTCCTTAAAACAACTGGAACTAATAAATTGAGTGGAATCATCCATCCTTTGCAAAGATAGATGGAGCATTTAGCCTTTGTTTTGGCTTAGACAGCTCATGGATTGAACCTCAACAGTATGTTTTGCCTTATACTACTTGTCCCATTCAGTCTTCAGAAGAATTACATACTGCAGGCTCTCAACAAATACAACCTCAACACACAACTCAGTGAAGTATGCAGATGACTGTAAGATATTAGCAATGAGACTCAGTGATTTTGACTAATTCTCCAAGACCTCATGGTTCTTAAGTAGGAAAGCTGGGATCCAAACTCAGATCCTCTTGATTCTAATTTCTATGTCCTAAACAAGGATACTGGCTGGGATTTAGCTCAGTTATTAGAGTGCTGTGCTGCAGTCTCTGAGGTCCCGAGTTCAATTCCCAGCACCACAAAAAAATGGGAGAAGGGCCTGGCAATCCATTCCCAAGCCAATCCCTGAAACAGTCGGCCATTGAAAACCCTATGAGAGTCACTATGAGTCAGATACCAACTTGATAGCACCTAACAGCAACAACAACAACAAAGATACTACATTAACTCAGCTTTCCCTAAGTTTCTTTTATTCCTCGTTCTTTTTCATTTAAAACAATAAAATCTTTAGGCTATCAGTAGTGGGCAACTAAGTTTAAGTGTCTTTCAAAGTATTTCCACTCTGGGGAGAACTGGCTTATGGAATGAACTAATCACTTACACACAAAAAATATTTTTTAAAAAAATTCTTGAATAATGACAGCTAGAATGGGCAGGAAATAATGACTCACAGGAAGCATCAACTTGAGTATAATGAAGGAGACTATTTTAATGTAGACTTCTTTTTTTTTTTTTTTGGAAGTTACTCTTTCTACCATGAAAGTATAAATAAACACACTGCAGTTGGCCATACCTAGACAGAAAGATGCATAAAGATAAGGGGAAAAGAGATTATCAAAGGAGATGAAAGTTAGACAAAAAACTCAGAGGTGCACACCTGTAATCTCAATGACTTGAGAGGAGGTGGCAGGAAGATTGCAAATTCAAGGCCAGAGGCACCCTGGGTAACCTAGACTCTATCTCAAAATGAAAAATAAAAAGTGTCTAGGGGTGTGGCTCAGTGGTAGAGCACTTGCAAAAAAGCATACATAAGGCCCTGAGTTCAACTTCCCAGTACTGCAAAAAAAAAAAAGTGCTTAAAAGTACTCAACTTTGGATTTAATGAATTTTTATATGAATGCTAGCTCTACTTTTAGGAATAGAGTAAATTTGATCACATTATTTAATCTTTTTGAGTTTGTTTCTTTCATGGAAAGTGGGAAATGATAATAACTAACTTACAGAGTTGTTATGAAAATTAAATGAGATGTTGCACATACAATTTTCTCTGCCTTAAAACTATGCATAATATATAATAAATAGTGGCTGTTACCCACATCTAGTAACAACCTGAGCAAATGCTAAGAATGTTATACAATCATAGTTTTACATAAAAATTATGTCAGCATAAAAAATTGCGAGCAGAAAAAAGGAAAAAAGGAAGACATCAAAGAGAAGTTCAATAGAGTGGGCCTTTTTTGGTTTTGATTTTTTTCATCATGAGTAAAGTTGGTGTTCAGTAAACCCAGTGAGATAATTACCAATAATTTCAATAGAGTATTATATGGAAGTAGGAATATATAAGCCATGAAGTGAAACCTGAGTAAGCTAAAGTGTTGTTGTTAGGTGCCATTGAGTCAGGTCTGACTCATAGTGACCTATGTGTAACAGAATGAAACACTCCCTGACACTGTGCTTCAAAGAAGAACCCTAAACAGGTGGAAATACAAATTGGGACATAAGGTCTAAGTACAACAGAACACAATGGGTTCACATCTCAGTGAACACAGCCTAGAAATAAGAGTGGAGAAATGTTTATTATCTGCAGCAGGTAAGAAAAGTATGGGAGTTATTTCCAAAAGCATACCAGCGGGGCCACCCATGGTGGATAGATTTCAGCTGAGCTTCTAGGCTAAGAGTGACAATAGAGAAGGACCTGGAACCCAACCCAAAATGTTTAGCCACTGAAAACTCTATGAACAGTGTGAACAGGAGAGAAGCATTGTCAAATGTATTGCCAGAAAATGAACCCCACCCAGGCTGGAAGTCTTCCAAGAAACAACTGGAAAATAGTTGCCTCCTCAAAGTAGAGTCAACCTTAATGACAGAAATGGAGTAAAGTCCCTGGGACCTCCTTTTGCTGATGTGGCATGACTCAAAATGAGCCATAGTGGCTGAAATATCGGGCTCAAATATAAAAAGATTATGTGCATGGCAGAATGTTGGGTAGTGTTTTGTTCTGTAGTGCATTTGGTTGCTTTGGATTGGATCTGACTTGAAGTCACCAAACAAGGACAACAAACATATTCATGTAGAAAAGCACTTTAGGGATGGGCACAATTCTGACAATGCTCAGTTTAAGTTCATAGCTCAAGAAGGAAAGATGGTGGAAACATTTTAGTCATGCTTAGCTCATGGTCATGAATTATATATTCAAAAGGTTAAAATGGTACACAGGGACACTTTTGGGCATGTTCAGCCTAAGTCATAGAGGTGACATATAGGAATGCCTCTGGCCATGATCAAATTTCTCAAAAATGTTTTAGTTGAAAAATAAAGGGAAAGGACATCTTGAAGATGTATTAATATTTGAAGGTGTGTTAATACAGGAGTTTGCCCCTAACGGTGCCTGCCTCATTTAGTGGCTAGCACAAATATGACACAGAGGATGTTCCGTGTACACAGGAAGACCTGGTGTTTACTTAATTTACATCTTTGTACTTAATTACATGTACAATCCAACACAAAATAATCTTTGAGCTTCAATTTCATGATCTGTAAAATAAGAGTAAGATGATTGCATCATTCAATAGATATGTTTTTTTAATTAGAATAAAGTTTATAAAGACCCTAGCACAGACATTGGTACATAGTAAATTTTAGACAAGCGTTAGCTAATCTGAGCATAAAAATTAATACAGAATTAGACCAAATTATATTAATCAATGTCCTTGGTTCTTTCAAGCCATTATTAAAAATGGCCATGTGTCCCACTGAGAATTTCCAAATACTTTCTAAAATTTGCTTATTTTTCATGGCTGTGAAGACCCAGCCTCTCTTGATACCTCTCTTAGCCTCTGGAGAAGCTTAGCAATTCCACAATAAATTGGAATTCAGTCCTTTGTGATCATAGAATAATCTTTGGAAACAGCTGATTTGAGAAGCAGAGACAAATCCATATTTGATAAATCAATCAGTGCTGTGTTTCTTAGATTACACCTGAGAGAGAAGAGGATGCGTTGGTTCAAGAGGCCTGATCAAGGGAATTTTTGTCCACTTAATGGAAATGTAATTGCCCCTCATTCCTCTTTTTTCATTAAGTAAGTCCCATAATTTGGAACTCTCATAGCAATGATCCATAAATTTGTAAGAAAAGATGTCTCTTGCTGAGTTGAGAGGCCACTGAAGCCCAGGCTCATTGCTTACTCCTGAGTGCTGTGTATAAACCTCATGCCAAATTGTATTCAATAACGCCTAGGAAGCTGTTGATTTTTTAAAATCCCAAGGCAAGAGAAAAAAATTCTACCTTCTCCCTTCACAGACTAGAAAACTCATGGAGCAACTATCTAACTAGAAATGTTAATAACCTTGTTTTTTTCTTTTAACAGTTCTGTGATTTCCATACGTTAGTTAATTTAATCCTCACTACCAACAATGCACTAATTATTATCTCCGTGTTATGGATGAACAAGTTGAATTTCAGAGAGGTTAATTGACTTGATGAAAGAAATACAGCCATTTGGCTGTGCCTGCAAGCCTGTTTTCAGGTTCTACCTACTTGAAGGAGATTGTCAGGAGTAGGGATAACTACATTATAAAAAAGGGATTGGCTAGGATTTTCAGTAATGTGCTCCATGATAAAGGGTCTGTATGCCATATGGCAGCTGTAACAACTACTCAACTCCACCATTTATGGGCAAAAGTATCTATTTACCATCTAGAAATTAATGCCCCAGCAAAACTTTACGTACAAAAACAGAGGGCAAATCTGGCCTACAGAGTACATTTTCTGACCCCTATTATGAAATACTAAGTTATTCATTGAGAAATGGAATTCTTATTTGGTATTAGGGGTTGAACCCAGGGTCATACACATACTTTACAAGGGCTTCACCCCAGGGCTGCACCTCCAGCCCTTGTTTTGGTTTATTTTTTATTTTTCATTTTATTTTTTTAATTTTGTGACAGAGTCTTGCTAAGTTATACAGGCTGGCTGTGGCCTCAAACTTGTAATCATCCTGCCTCATCCGAGTTGCTGGTATTAGAAGTATGTGCCACCATGCCTTACTGGGAAAATGAAATTCTGATCATGGCTTTGCCACTAACCTGTTAATGGACTTTGAGTAAATCACTGTTATTGGAGACTTTTTATTATCATCCATAAATAAACTAAATCAGTTCATATTTCTCAGATTATGGACCATGAACCAATTAGACTAGCATGTGGGGTTCATAACAGCAGAAGTTTATGATTCTTTAATGCCAAATTTTCTAGAAACCTAGAACAGGCCTGAGGATATAACTCAGTGGTTTAGTCCTTGACTAGCATGTATAAGGCCCTGGGTTTTGTTCCTAGCATACCAAAATAAAATGAAACCTAGGACAATGTCTAACTCATGAAGTATGTCTAAATTGGCTAAATTAATACATAAACTAAATAAAACAATATATGTACTAGATTTCAGACTATAAGGCTGGACATTTGGTACCTGCTTTGCCATGGCTTTTTATAACTGGCTTCTGGTACCCTAATTTACATATAGTGATCATACACCATATCATGAAAATAACATTTGAAGAGATAAAGGGTCATGATTAACAATTACATTAGGATAACGGGCATTTACAGAAAAAGCCCAGCTTGGCGACAGAGTCAGCTCATATCTATTTGTATTCTAGGTAAATTTCTACATTGCCCTCCGGTTCCTTTTTAAAAAACATTACAGCCCTCTTTTATAAACCCAGATGCTATTTTCAGAAGGAACATGAGAAAGGAGAGAAAAACTGAAAGTTTAACGTTTACCTATAATGTAAGTTATTTGAAAAACACATTTTTAAACCTCAGTAACTAGAATACTTTTAATTAGCAAGTTAAAGATGTCCTTTTTGGCACTCATAACACAGCTGAATGGAGGCTCAACAAAAGATAAAGTAGGTCAGTGTATAAAAAAAAAGAAAATGCATTTACCTTCTAATTTGAGTACAAATGTATGAATTTCTACCCCTCTGCAGTTCCTTCTGGCTCTAGTAGTCTGTTTAGTCTGCTATCTCTATCTCTGTAAGTGAAAGACTCCTATGCCCAAAGAATCTCTAACTAAATGAGTACCAAATTTCCAGCTCATATCTGGACAGGAGCTCAATAAGAGGCATTTAGGTCCTATGGGTCCTTAATCTATTGTCCTTAATGTATGACTAAGTGTGCATTTCCATTACAAAAGTAGCAGACCTTCCTTACTATCAATATTAAGGACAATACCTGCAAAAATAATCAGAGGACATTGACAAATACAGAGTCAGAAAACCTCTGAATGCCGTATTCTGAGATATTAAACACAACTTGAGAGAATTCTATTGCAAAGGCAAAATTACATCTGAAGCATTTTCAGTCCCACTTGAGATGGGAAAACAATGAGAAACAAAACTCCTTGGAGAACATTTTGCTCAAAACCCAAGCCACAAACCCCTAGCAAATGTTCCCACAGTAATCAATGAGCCCCTAACCAGTGTTATAAGGACTGGGGCAGTAGGAGGAACATAGACCATTTGCTCTGATTCAGAGATTTTTATGAGAACCATTCAGAGAAGATGGACAAGCAACTATGTCAAGCAGGGCAGAGCCCCCACAGTACTGTGATGCAAAAGCCTGGCTAAACCCAGAAAAGACAACTTTTCAAGTCAAATCAAAGCAAATGTGGGTCTTAGCAGAGGAGAGAAAGTATTATTTTTCATTTATAATAATCTTTTCAGTAGTAGAAAATAATTCAAACACTTCTGGGTTTTTATATCTCATAAGACAAGGTAAATTTTAAGAGAAAAAACATTCAGGAAAAAGTTGGATCACATTACCTTCAAATAGCTTAAGTGTCATAGACTGAAGTTTGCACATCTTACTGATATAGAAATGATAATCCCATTTTAACCTTTTTCCGCATGTTCAGAAGAGTGATGTGTTTGGAATTTATATTTGTATAACGTTATAAGAAAATAAAGTTTTTCTTATCAGTCTTTTCCCTAGTTTACTGATATATACATGCAATTTTCCCCTCCATGTCATTCACTCTATTGTCTGTTTTTTACCCTTTGCATCTTAGCTGTATTGCTTTTAATTTTCTTTGTATAACTCTCCACTTAGCTCTTTGATTGTTATTGCTCCAACAATCTCTGCCCAGGCCCTAACTTTAATTTTTTTTATCTGTCTTCTTGCTTTAATAGTAATCTATTTCTACTACTATCTTTATTAATTCTGTCTCTTATTTCATGATAACTCTTCACAAATAGTGACCAAAGTAACCTGTCAGAATTTTTATTGTTGTTTTCTGAAAATTTATGGTTGGCTTCAGTGCTTAAAATAAAACCAATGATTAGACTGTACAGGTAGATAGCATGATTTTTATATAAGAATTTTGTTTTGATCCTTAACACTTAGTCCATATCTCACATTGTAAGGAACAATGAAAATGAAAACATCAAACCATTCACTCATTTGTATTTATTAAAGTACTAATATTGTTGAGGTAGTGTCTTAAGTGAATTTAAGTATGTATTATTTAATGGTAGTGACATGTTCTGAGAAAGGCATGGTGAGCTGATTTTGTCACTGTGCAAACTTATAGACTGTCCATTCACAAATACAAGCACACAAAATGATGCACTCCACACATCCTCTTCATGCAATGAAGACACACAGTAAGCCTGAGATGTATGAGGCTGTGCTCAGCCTCATTGTTGTTGTTGTTAGATGCCATCGAGTCAGTATCCAACTCATAGTGACCCTCACAGGGTTTTCAATGGCTGTTTCAGGATTGCCTTGGGAGTGGATTGCCTTGGGAGTGGATTGCCAGGTCCCTTTCCTTTTGTAAGTAGAAGGAATACACTCTAAAATAGCAATAAAAGTAGAGTACCATATACTGCACCCAATTGTGTGTGCTATACTTTTAGAGGGCTTGCACTACAGTAGGCTTGTTTTTGAAAGCATAACCAGGAACATATGAGGATTGTGTTGCACTGGGAAGGCTGGGATACCATCAGGCCAAAAAAAAAAAAAAAAAAAAAATTCAGCTCCTTTGTAATCTGATAGGACTACCATCATATATGCAGTTCCTTGTGGACCAGAACATTGTTATGGAGCACTGAATATGACGCTGATGAAGCATCCCTCCCATTTGGAGGGAGGTATCCATTAATCACTTTCTCTCATGAATGTTGCAGATGGCAGAGCATGTTTCTGCTCTGGCTGGAGGTTTTAACGCATTATTTCTCTGGCATAATAAGCATTGAGAAATGAAGTAACTTATTAGACCTCCTTAAATCTAGGAATCAATGGTTTGATATCAGTGGTAGAGGAAGAGCTAAAAGTACATAGTTTCATTATGTTGTGTCATGTTTTGCATTAGGATGCTAGATTTTTAGAGCCGTATTAAGGGAGATGGGGCTGGGATTTATATCAGTTGGTAGAGTGCTACTCTGCACTCTCAGAAGCACTGGTTTCCATCTCTAGCACCACAAAAATGGGAAACAAACAGGCAGCCCACTCTCAAAACAATCCTGAAACAACCAACCATCAAAAACCCAATGGATAAAAGAGAAGCACTGAGAGTGCCAGATATACCACAGTTTCGGGGAGTGTTTCTGCTGTCCATAGGGTCACTATAAGTCAGCCTCAACTCAGTGACACCTAACAACAAAACCAACAACAATGTAGAATACTCTTAGTGACAGGGTAAACAAGTATGAGATTGTATCACGTATTTCTCAATAAAATACACTTACTTGATTCGAAGGACAGAAGGATAAAAGTTTCTGATAAAGCTTGTTAATACATTTTTGTTTGGAATATCCTGGTGCCAAGGTCAGTGGTAACCTGACTGGAGACTTTTCCAGCTCAGGAGATAAGTGTGCATGTGGGTGGCAGTTAACAGTTACCTTCATGCCATTTTGGTGGCTTTTTGATCCCTTTAGAAACACATGGCAAATATAATGATATTTGGACTTTGTGCTGTTCTTCTCATTTTTTTTTTGTTTGTTTAACTAAGTTCTATTACCACCTGCAGCTGTAGCCCTGTAGCATCCGATCCCATCAGATCTTGGAAGCTAAGCAGGGTGGGGCCTGGTTAGTACCTGGATGGGAGACTGCCTGGGAACACCAGGTGCTGTAGGCTTGGGAGAAGGACCTGGCAAACCCCTCCCAAAAATCAATCTGCCATTGAAAACCCTATGAACAGCAGAGAAGCACTGAAATAGTGTTTCCCCTGTTGTACAGAGGGTCGCTATGAGTCGGATACTGATTTGACGGCACCTAACAACAACAAAGTTCTATTATGCAGAAGTAGGATAGTATATTTCTTTGTAATAATGAACCTCTGTAGATGTCTGTTTGATGTTATTAAGTTTTCTGTGTCAAACTTGATCAAATTAAAGTGATTTTATGTGAATATTCTTCTCAAATTATGCAGGATTAAGATATTATTCAAATAAAAAATTAAATGAATTTGTCATGATTTAATACATTTATCTCGTTATCAATTATTTTTATCGATGAATGTGACATGACAAATCTGCTGAAAATAGGCACCTACATTTCCATTTATTTACATTATAATTTGGTCTATTAGCAAAAACTCAAATAAAATCTTTGATTTTGTTCAAAAAAGTTTAGAAACAAGACCCTTTGTAAGAAAAGTAGGGCATAGAGATTTTTTTTTAACTATATATGTAAATTCTTGTTGTTTCATTCTGTTACAATAAAGCTGGAGAGCAAATTTCTGTGGACATTTTGGAATGACTCCATGGATTGCTCTCCCTCCATCTGCTTTTCCCTGTTATATACACAGATAATCCATTACATATTTATGGTATGGAAAGACGAAGTGACCTTCCAAAAGTTAATTTCAATTACACATTGGTGGGCAGTATTTGTATTACGAGTGCCAATCAAAAATATATGTCAAAAGTGCCACTTTCTGTTGTATTAATGCTGACTTAGCAGAAACATGAAATTTAGGGCAAGTCAGAATTTTTGTTTCATTGTCCTATTTTCAGTAAGAGAAGGAATTTAGGACAACTGAGAATTTTTTCACTTGGCCTATTTTATTGCATCTGTGTTTAGTCACATTTAGCAAGAGGAATTCCAACTTTATCCTTTTGTTTATTTCAAAAACTATTTCTTTAAACTAATTTATCTTTTTCTTTTTAACATTAGCATAGCTAGTTAAATAAAATAAGAAAATTTTATAAGCAGGAAAAAAATGACATGGCTCAGAGTTTCTCTGGTACAGAAGTAAAGTCTGGTTCTGATAAACTCTTGAAATATTCCTTTGTGACAGATTATTTCATAGGGTCATTTGATTTGTTGTAATACAGGCATTGTTGTTGTTGTTGTTAGGTGCCATCGAGTCTGTATCTGACTCATAGCGACTCTCATAGAGTTTTCAATGGCTGACTGTTTCGGGGATTGCCTTGGGAATGGATTGCCAGACCCTTCTCCCATTTTTGCGGTGCTGGGAATTGAACTCGGGACCTCAGAGACGGCAGCGCAGCACTCTACCAACTGAGCTAAATCCCAGCCCCAGTACAAGCATTAGTTTACTCTTATATCAGTTTTTCTGTTATTTTAATATTTTTGGTAGGACTTTGGGATTGAAGTCAGAGATTTATGCCTGCTAGGCATGTGCTCCAAAACTAAGTTGCACCCCTGCCCCTTTGTTTAGTTTTTATTTTGAGATAAGGTCTTGGTAAGTTGCACATCCTGCCTCTGGCCTCAAATTTAAGATCTTCTCTCCTCAGTCTCCCAAGTTGCTAGCATTACATGCACATGCCACAGTGCCCAGCTTCTGTCGCTTATTTTTACACCCCAAAATTTGTCTTCATTATTATAACTTTCATAATAATAGTGTTAGATTATTTATAACCTATTGTAGGGATGCAATATATTTTACCCTTCTTCTGTTTGTTAAACATTTATTTTTCAATGCCTTATACATTATAATGATGTGTTGTTTCTATTTTCACCTTTTCCTCTTTGTATTAATTCATTAGGAAAAACCTCCAGAAATAAAAAGAATACATCAAAATTTATGAATTTGTTTAGGCTGTTAATGTGTGATATATTTGTTGTTGTTAGGTGTGGTGGAGTGCGGGTCAACTCAAAGTGACCTTATGTACAACAGAAGAAACACTAACTGACACTGTGCCATGCCCAGAGCTATTGACAGTGCTTTTCAGTTATTCATTGGTTTTCAGTGCCTGAATGGACTTTTCTTTTTGAGAGTGGGCTGGCATATTCTTTTCCTAAATCTATAGCACCCGGTGGTCCCAGATGGACTCCCATCCAATTACTAACCAGGCCCAGCCCTGCTTAGATTCCAAGATTTGATGCTATTGGTTGCTTCTGTGATATGGCTGCAGGCATATATTTATTAGGAATTGAAAGAACAGTAAAAATAAAATAAAAATGATTCTGTGCATATACATTCTAACCCTTCTTTTGTGACTAAATTTACTATTACATATGCTTATTTTCCAGATAGCACTTTGTAAAAATGTAATGTATATACAATTTTCCAATCATGTGAAAATGCAGATTCTGATTCAACCAGTTTTGGGCTCATATTTGTATCTTTATAAAGCTCCTGGAATATGATTAAAAGAAAATACTTGCCTCTATAGTTCCCATAGAACTTGGACAGATCGTTGGACTCACCTATCTTTGGGGTGTTGGGTATAAATTATTGCTAATACACTGTTAAACTCAATATTAGTGTTAATGATAATGTTTTCCTCCATTCTTAATATGAATGCTCCTTTACCTGCTTATTTTCATGCAAAGAAGCATGGATGTCAGGGGATTGGAGTTATTTGAATCCCTAATTGGAAGCTACTGTCTTCTCCCTTGTGGCTCTGTTTTTCTTAAGCAAAGGACTGTTAGCCAGCCAAGCCACCGTCACACTAGTGTCTGCCATTGTAAACCCTTCATGGACATCTTGAGGAGAACAACTGTAACTGTTTGCTACATCTGCCAGGAGTAAGCCCAACCCACAACTGTTTCAAATAGCTTTCAATGAACTTTCCCTGCAACCACTTCCATCCAGAACAGAGAAGGTGCACTCTGACTGGGACATAAGGGATATTGCTGTGATTGGTATAAACACAAACTTTTATTTACATGACAAGATCACTCACTATAACTGGTATAAACACCCACTTTCTAGATATATAAGCAGGTTGTTCAGCTCCCTGTCATGAGCTGGCTGGAAGACAAGTCCTGTGCGCCCCTCTGGTTGTACAGCATTAAGCCCAATAAAGGCTTCTCTTAAGTGATCTTTTTATCTCCTTTGAGTAGTGTGGAATGAGCTCTTAATATGAAGAAGGAAGCCATGGAAATAGCACAACAGCAGTGATGTCAGTAGTGAGGAATGGCAGAGACAGCAGAGCAGCCAGAATGTTGAGCTACAGAAACAGCAAAGTTGCTGGCTTCTTGACAGCTAAAGAAGAGGCAAGGCTGCAATGCCAGAGATTGATATCAATAGAATCAGTACATGGAGCATTAACAGGAGAAGAGCCATGATAGCTGTCTCAGGAATGGCAGCAACAGTGACAGCGCCATAGCAATAAATGGCAGCCCAACAGTTTGAGAGAGCTACCAGGGCAGGAAGAAGAGGAATGGTGGAAGAGGGAGAAAGCTGTAGAGAACCAGGAAAGAGAGAATGCAAGCACAGATAAAGAGTTCCAGAAAGATGCCGAGGCTTTAGGACCAAATTCCAGGACTAAGTCCTGGAATTGTAACAGTGCCCAATGCCTCAGAATAATGAATCTCAATACCTAGTCATGCCTGGAAGCTGCAACACTAGCTACTGTAAAAGACCAAGGAATACTAACCTCCTTGGCCTACCTAAGAGTAGTCATGGACTTAGGAGTCCTAACCTCATTGGCCTGCCTTCATTGGAGCTGTGACACATAAAGAGCTGAGGAATCTTGATCCCCTTTGCACACACAAGCGGCACTCTAGAAGATACTACTTTCTGATGCTGCACCTACCTGTCTTCTGTCACCATTCACTGCCATCAAATGCTCAGAGATAAAGATTTTGCCAAAGACTAGCACTTGAAATGCTTCCTCTTGTCTACCCATGATATCTATGCAAGTAGAGCAAAAGGACCCCAGCGAGCTGATCCATGACAGAACCATGGTGAAAATTATTCTAGCATGTGGCTGTTGTTGTTGAATGTATCAATATTTTCCTTTACAAAATCAAGATGCTACTAGTTCTTCTACCTTTTCAATGTTCTTAGAACTATCATTCATCTTTTATACCATCACTTTAAATGCACTCTGTAATAGGAATAGACTTTGAATTTATAGGTAGCTCCACTTGATTGAATGTATTGTGTAGAGATGGCTATAATTTTAATAATGTTTCAGTTCAGACAAAGAATTATATTTTTAAAAATCTGAATGAGTCCACATCTATTTAAAACTGCAAAGCTTCTATTACATTAGTTTTCACAATAAGTATAATTTTTAAGCTGAACCATGACCCAAAGTTACTGTTCAGTCTTTTATTGACCCTCATATCATGCAAATCATGTGCTTTATGTACAAATCAATTAATTCAACTTTCATTTATATTTTTCTCTCTTCTATGGTCTCTCTGTATTTTGTTGGCTAGCAATGTTGCATCAAGTCCTTTTCATACTGCTATCTCTCAGGTCTTTGATTTCTGCCCTCCTGCTCCACTTATGAGGACACTTATGCTTATGTTGAGCCAACAAGATAATCAAATATAATCTCCCTATTATAATGTAAGCTACTCATTACCATAACTCCACCTGTTACCTTACCCCCTGTTTGCCACATAAACTAACTTCAAGTTCCAGGAATTAGTACATGAACATCTTTGCAATATCTTCATTGTGTTTTAATTTGAGGGTTACACTGACTTAAAGGAACAAGTTTGGCAGGTTTCTATGGTGGCTATCTTTGTATTTTAACTATTTTTCAGAAGTTTGACACTATTTCTTTCTAAAATATATGATATAATTTTCCAGTGAACTCATTCTGGCCTGAAATTATTTAATGTGACAAGATCTTAAAAACAAATTACAAGTTGTGGAGACTTCTAATGGACATATATATATCTCTCTAATATATATATAT